>BQNB010000638.1:0-163781 GCA_026074375.1 Tanacetum coccineum | reverse complement strand
TAGTATCCGAGTGAGAAAACGAGTGCCATGACAATTTAATCATATCATCAAACCCGACATAATCAAACCATGAATGATAAAATCGAAAAGGAGTTGGTCCGAAATCCAACTTGACTTCCCGAAGCAGGATTGGACGATGGTCCGATAGGTGACGGTCGAGGCAAATGGCTGTAATGGAAGGAAATAGAGAAAAAATACCATCTGAAACTAGAAAACGATCTAGTTTGCTCATTTTAGAAGCCGAGGGATGAGCCCATGTAAATGCATATCCTTCCAAAGTAACATCGACAAGCCCCGCGTTAGAAATAAAGCGATCAAAGTATCTAGCGCTATAAGGATTAAAACAGGATCCACGTCGTTCTTCGCTAGATCGAACTTCATTAAAATCTCCCATAATAATAGACTCCCCATTCCAACGACCAACTATGTTAGAGATATAGTCCCATAACTTCCTTTTGCATGAAGTTTGTTGAGGAGCATAAATAGCAATAAACAAGATTTTGGAATTGGTAGGAAGCCACGTTCCATAAATAGCTATGAAATTATCCGATACCGTAGTGTTAATCTTCTTGAAAATTGAAGCTTCCCATATACATAGGATACCACCAGAGTTTCCTAAGGACTCGCTACAAACGTAATCGTAATTGGAGTTACCCCACAAAAATTTCACGTCCATATGCGAAATACTAGTCATCTTGGTCTCTTGGATCGCTAAAAAATTAAGTTTGAATGAATTAGTCAACGTCTTTATCCACTCCTTTTTGGTCTTGTGGCCAAGACCTTGAATGTTAATAGATAGGGCATTCATCTAATAACATTATCCTCTCCTTGTTTTCCGATGATGTTTTCTAAATCCTTCACGCAGCCTTCCATTGAATAGCCCATAACTTGTCCAACACGAATGATATCCTCCATGACATCCAAAACTGAGCCACCACTTTTGACAACATTCTGACCTGAGAAAGTTTTATTTGAGTCCACTGGAATATCTTGAGAGGAATTCATCACCTGAGCATTAAAAACCTTTGGAGCACCAGTTTCAGTTAAGTTCTCAACTCGATTCTCCGATGTTACCGGTGTAAAACCGGGGGGGTGTGACAACGAGGGGCTCGGCACATGATTAGTTGTACCTTTCTTATTTTTCAATAAGTCATATAATCCAAATGGGTCATCTGAATGAGCAGCATCCTTATCTTCATCTCGATGATTAGGAACAAGAGAACTAGAGCCAAATATTGTTTCAGGTACTCCGTCTTCGTCGCTCATAAATTCATCATCAGGTTCCTCTCCATTAGGGGGACGGTTAAGTTCATTGTTAATAGACGCATGGGCAGACTCAACATCAGACGAGTACTCCCTCTCCTTATACTCCAAAAAAGTAGGATTCCATGTAAACAGTTCCTTTGCACGTACCATATAAACTCTTCCTTTAACAATCAACTTAAAGGTCTCCAATATGGATGTGACATGTTTAGTCTTAATACATAGCCTTTTTCGACCGAATGAAGAATCCGCATTTTCTTCCAAATCTAGTGTCTCTCCCCAAATCTTGCCAATCCTAGTAAAAGTTTCACGAGACCACGCTTTGAGTGGGACACCCTCTATATCCACCCAAACTATTCTCTCATCACTAACAAAATCATCACATGCCTCTTGAAGAGTGTGGAACCACGATTTAACACCAATGTGATTCATCAGATTCAGCTTAGTATCCATCGAAGTGAGTTCGAGTAACACCCATAAACCCCCAATATAAGATACATTGACATCTGAAAATCCTTCATCCTTAAGAATGGTATGTAAATTAGGAATAGACGAAAATTCTTTCACCTTACCCAAAACATGATTAGACAGGTCGCGGTCTATTAAGCATGAATCGTCTAACACCAATGCGGGAGAAGAGGAGATCACCGGAGCTTGCATACCCGTAGATGTGCCATTAACAATATTCGCATAAGAACCTACCCCATTATTAGTCTGCTGTGAATTAAATGGTTTTTCGGTTCTGCTAGGAGCCCTTGAGTTATTGGTAGCACTCACATTAGGCTTATGGGGCCTTTCAAACCGAACTTTATTTGCAAACAGGTGAAAATTGCCGATCCAAATAGTACAAAGGTTCTCTACCAAGCGGTCCAGATTGAATACCTTGATGAAGCGAACAAACGCAAATCTTTTACCTACTTTGGATTTTTTTGAAGGGATAAAGACGTCAACTACCGTCCCATACACACTACATGATTTCCACAAATCGCGGGCAGAAATGGATTCAGGGAAATTGGTCACGAATACCGATTTGGAGATCTTGAGGACCTCATCATCTTTAGAACGCCTATGTTTCCTACTCGTGACATCTTTCCAATCTTCGATACCCATAAATGACAGAAAAGAATGATAACCGGTGACAATTTGGATTGAAGGTAGATCTTAGGTGAATGAGTGATATGAATCAGTTACTAAAGGAAAAAAAAAGAACAATTTGGATTAAAGGATTAATGGTGTCAAGGAGTGATTGGAAACGGAAACGGAGATAATTTTGGGGGTGGATATCAGATCTAAATCACAAAAACCCTAGATGAGAATCCCGCCTAACTTACTCGATATGGGGATAATCAATCAATGATTACACCCAATTTCAGGGGTTATAACAAGATTCAAACAAAAAGGTAGAAGTAATTTAGATCGATGATTTTGGGGTTGGATGATTTTGGGGGTAATTTAATTGAAATAGTCATCAAACTTTATTTTATTTGTTCACTATCATTTTATTACTATTTTAATCCACCTTTATAGACGGGCTAAAAAAAATGCTCAATCACAAACTGATATAAAGATTAACTTTTGGGGGTTATATACCTAAATTACGTGACCATTTTTCTCACTAAATAAGTTGTATTTTTCTTGGATTTATAAAAATTACATATTTTCTCATAAAAATGTGTAATGAAAAGAAAAATTATTTATAAAAGCAAACATCATCTTTTGTAAAAAAGCAAAAATCAATATGAACATATTAGATTAATGAGCATAAAACAATACATGAGCTCAAACTACTATTAACTAAATAAGATTTAATCTCAACCAACTTACGGTAGTGTTTTGTTATGTTAGTCTAATTTTGTTTTCAAAAATTTATTTACACTTTACAATGAAATGAGCAGTTATAACTTATAACAAGAGAAACTGCAAGTCCTTTTACAAAAGTATACTATGATAAGTTTAAATAGTTTTAGTTAACAATTTACCCTTACCATCCTAATATAATTTTCTAACCTTCTATTTTTGGTTGTTCTAAAAATTTCTCCGCTACAATAATTAACAGTTGGAATTAGGGATGACAAAAGCATCCGAAACTGACAGAAAAAATCAAAACTCGAACCGGTTGGGTCGGGTTCGGAGGCGGGTTGGCGGGTTTGGGTATTTGATAATAAAATTTTAGCCGGGTACGGGTTCTAGTAATACCCGCCCCGATTACTCGTACCCATACTCGTTTACCCGAATCCGTACCCGTATCCAATTCGATTAAGACTAAGAAAACATTAAAAATAGTAAAATAATTCTAGCGAAAAAGAAAGGCCGATAAGAAAACATAAAAAAACAATGCTTAAAAACGATATATTTCAGTATTCTTCAATGTCCTTTCAACACTTGATTTGAGATTCCATGTTTTTTTCCTAAACATATTAAAACAACTTGTTTGGTCGAGTTGTAGAATATAGAAACTAATTGAATGCATGTGGATTTAAAATTAAAATACTCACCTGATTGTGATGCAACTTTGTAACTAGAGCACATTGATTAGAACAAGATCGCTCTGAAATGCAGACACAATAATTGGAGCATAGTAACCTGTGTTATGGTTATTTTTTGGTACTTCTATAAATAACCACATTTTCCAAACCATGCATAATAACTCATACGAAACTTTGTCTCGATTATCATCAAACAAATCATACAAAGTAAACATAGATTTACCAATGATTTTGGTAACTTCGCGATCAAATAGTATAAAAGAAGTAAAAGTCTTAGTTTGTTCATCAACAACAATAACTTCACCTAGTACTTGTTAGCCCATATGAAAAAAAGGTAAGGTAAGTAACACCCCAATACCATCTTCACATTATGAGTCTCAAAAGTCGTTGCACAATTAAGTGTGGTAGGTTTAGACGTAGACAATCATACCCTTACATAAGGTAGAGAGGCTGCTTCCGATTCTAACAAATGTAGAAAAGAACCTCTAACCTTGCAAGGAGTGAGGATCGCACCTGATCCAACCTGCAATGTGTACCTTGTTTGACAATATTGAACTAAAATTTAAATAAGAATACATTTTTAGCATCACATATTATCTAAACTGTACAATATTACGTCACTTTTCTAGTATAAGCATAATAACAAAAACTTAATTAATCTCATCGTTACCTTAGAACAACACATTTAAAATTGGCTTTATATTGTAGTCATTCAAACACTAGATAACCTTTGTCATGATAAGCTAATTCTTTCATAATGGTTTGCAACGATATCATTAATGAAATATACTTTACAAAAAATAAAAGATCGTAATTGTATATGTATAAAGCTTATATTTATTTAATTTTAATTATATATCACCTGACAAATATTAGTGATTTGGTTGGGCTGATGTGTGCATCATGAGTTAGCGAAGAATCTCTCAAAAGATAAGTAACAACTTATTTTGCAAGTAGACTCGTGCTTGTAGTTGATGATGTAAAATGTAAATCCGTTAGATAAATAAGTTTATAAATTTGCAAGTAAATATCAAATTATTTTGTTTTATTTCGTAACAAAGATTATTGATAAGGATTAGAAAATTTTCTTTGAATTATTATATGTTTATGAACGCCTATTTTTGTTATAGTTTTAAAAAGTACGAATAACAAAAAATTACTGTAACAATAATATATAGCATTTAAAAAAATCATTACGTTCATATATAAGTATGAATTTCAAGAAAGTCTCCATTTGTAATCACTTACTTTAAGCCTCATTTTTAGAGGCTCATAACAAAGTGAGACATTGCGTTATTATCAACATCATTTAAATGCAATCACTAATGTTTTAAAATTTGGGTTTACCCAGCCGGTTGAATCTAGAACCAGTTGGAAGGTCGAGCCAGATATGATCAAGTTTTTGTTTGTTTGTGAACTTGATTGAACCGACGGTTTTTCGTTTACCCGAATCGACCTGGTTTGCTAAACCCGACTGATTCATGAATTTTTTGAAAAACATAATATCCTTTTTCTTAGCCGTCTATTAAGTTTAACTCATATTAATAACAAAACAAAATTATAAGCTAGTGTTAACTTGATTTTGAAAAATAGTTAATAAGGATGTTATTCGAGGAACACCTCATAGCATTTGTAATAAGGATGTTATTCAAGGAACACCTCATGACAAGTTTGTTTTCGTGCTGTGCGTGTTCATTTTTGGGAAGTATTACTGGTTATGGGTGAGCAGAAAAATCGAAAGAAACCGCGAAAATACGAAACCGCGAAACGAAATAATGACCGAACGAATTTTGTAAAAATCGAACCGAACCGAATTTTTTATCAAAAAACAAACCTACCGAACTACTAATTTGGTTCTCGGTTGGATATGGGTTTGGCAATCTGAACCGAAAACCCGAACCGAAAACCGAAATTGTATATATATAGATATTATATATATATATATATATATATAAAAATATATATATAAATATATATATATATATTGGAAGTGTTATATTGAAAACACATTTAAAGTACAGTAACATTTTTTTTTATTTTTAAAAAAAAAAACAGAACTTTTAAAATGTATATGAGATTGCTTGTGCCATTACTGTAAATTAATATAATTAAAATTGGATGTCAAGTAATACAACATAATGAAGTCAAGGGAAAATAACGAAACTGTAAATAATATTTTTAAACCGTCCCATCAAAAATAGGATCACCGAGTTATGAATTAGGTTTAGATAAGAAAATTAAACTTCACAAACCTTCTCTTCCTCACCATTTTCACTTCCTCATAAATCTCAAAACAAAATAAATCCAATTAGAATCCCACTTATCTTCAATCCAAAATAAACAAACCGATCTATTATGATTGACAAGGAAAATAAATCTTCGTTGTAGGTTAATTGATTCTATTTGAAAACAACAATGACTCAAAAATCACACAGAATGATGTCGATTTGCGGTTTTTCATACATGAAGACGAATTCGGTTTTTATTTGGTCTTTAAAAATGTTGCTTATAAGTCGATCCATGATTGTTTTCCTTTATTGAGGTTTGATTATTGCAGATTTGATTTTTTTATGCATTTATAAGTTTCTTTTTGTAAACAGAAGGGGTGCATCATCATTTCAGGTCAATGTAGCTTTAAAAAAATGATAGGCACAATCAAAGGTGTTTTAAATGTATTTAATTGACGTTATGATTGTTTATTTAATCAATTGAATAGCGTGGGCCTGACATCTGCCTTCCACTTGAAGAAGCGTTCTCACACTAGTATAGATTTATTGATTGGGCGTTTGGTACACAAATTTAAAACAACGTGGTTATTTACAATCTAGGGGTATTATACAGAGACCTCGAAGATTGAAATCCTTGTGTGATTATAATTCGTAATCGCGTTTGGAATGTACACAAAACATAACACCACCAAAACATTTGGGTAAGTAAACAAAGTAAATTACAAAAACTGTCCCTCTTCCAAGTTATCTTTTTATTTGTTCTTCAATATTTAAATGACTGTTCTTGAATTATGCCGTTTTAAATCACAACTTTGATTTTTTCAATGAATTGGTTCTTCAAATCATAAACAGTCCAACAAGATTGCTTCACATGGATTATTTTGAATATATTCGAACTGAGTGATCCATTCTTGCCATACCACCTTACTATGTACTATACCAATCAAATATCCAATCTTGATCACCCATATATCAAAATTTGACTTGTAACCAATCTTGATCATACCCATAAACCAAAACCCAAGATCCATGCTGTTCAAAATATAATATGAAAATTTACAAATAAAAATATAATGACGCTAATACTTTGTCACAAACAAGCAAGATTACCCGGCGCGATTGTGCTGCTTGCGTCAATTTTTATCCCCGCCGCGTAGTGCGGGACGTTCCGCGCGTTGCTGCGGGCGTTAATTTTTCGCGCGTTGTTGCGGGACGTTAATTTTTTATTTTTATTTATTTATTTATTTTTATTTGTTTTTTCGCGCGTTTTTTTTATGTTTAATAGTGTAAGTTTATTTTTTCTTGCACGTTACTGCGGGGCGTTAATTTTTCGTGCGTTGTTGCGTGTCATTAATTCTTTTTTTTTCCTTTAATTTTGTGCGAGTTTATTTTGTCGGTCTCATATTTAATAGTGCGGGTTTACTTTTTCAGTATCGTGTTTAGTAGTTTTTTTTATGGTCTTACGCGTTGTTGCGTCGCGTTAAAATTTTATTTTTTTTATTTTTTATTTTTTTTTGCGAAATTTTTTTTTTGGTCTCATGGTGTAAAATGACACTGTTTAAGTCAATTCGGAAATGTTACCGCGGGTATTTTTTTATCTGAATGCGTCGGTACTTTTATAACATTTTTTTCCTCCCTATTTTGTGCCGATAAATTTAAAAAAAAAAAAAAACTTATTGGGCCGGGCCAAATTTTTGGGCTTCTTTTTGGCCCAGCACTGTAGCAGTGCTGCAGTGCTTAAAATGAATAGTGCACATAGGTCAATAAACCATTAATTCTTTTTTTTTCCTTTAATTTTGTGCGAGTTTATTTTGTCGGTCTCATATTTAATAGTGCGGGTTTACTTTTTCAGTATCGTGTTTAGTAGTTTTTTTTATGGTCTTACGCGTTGTTGCGTCGCGTTAAAATTTTATTTTATTTTATTTTATTTTTTTTGCGAAATTTTTTTTTGGTCTCATGGTGTAAAATGACACTGTTTAAGTCAATTCGGAAATGTTACCGCGGGTATTTTTTTATCTGAATGCGTCGGTACTTTTATAACATTTTTTTCCTCCCTATTTTGTGCCGATAAATTTAAAAAAAAAAACTAATTGGGCCGGGCCAAATTTTTGGGCTAAATTTTTTGGGCGTTTTTTTTGCCCAGCACTGTAGCAGTGCTACAGTGCTTAAAATGAATAGTGCCCATAGGTCAAAAAACGATGTCGTTTTAAACCAAAAATGTGTAAGATAGTAATTTAATAGTGCGGGTTTACTTTTTCAGTATAGTCAATTCGGAAATGTTACCGCGGATATTTTTTTATAATTTTATAATTCGGAATCCCGTTTGGTTGACACAAAACATAAAACAACATTGCATGTAAACAAGGGTAAATTACAAAACTGTCCCTCTCAGGTTATCTTGTTTGTTCTTCAGAACTGAAATGGACTGTTCTTGAATAGTGCAGTTTTATCGCAACATGATTTTTCCATGAATTGTTCTTCAAATAATAAGCAGCCAACATGATTGCTCCATGGATTATTACGAATATATTCGAACTGAGTAATCCATTCTTGCCATACCACCTTACTATGTACTATACGAATCAAATATCCAATCTTGATCACCCATATATCAAAAATTGACTTGTAACCAATCTTGATCATACCCATAAACCAAAACCCAAGATCCATACTGTTCAAAATTTAATATGAAAATTTATAAATAAAAATATAATGACGCTAATACTTTGTCATGAAATTAATCAAATACCCGAAATCAAAACAACATACAATGGCTTGCATAGATAAATCAAACTAACCTTTTTTTAGATCTTATCAATAACTAATTTGAACCAATCAAAATTAAAATCAAACAATTAAAATCGATTACATTTGATATATCTTCTTTGCAATCAATCGATTATATCTTAGTTTAGATATAATATATCAATCGTATGAAGCTTTAAAAGAATGGAGAAGAGAGAGACTGAGTTAGAGAAAAAGAGGAATCTTTTATTTATGTGATGGGTAATTTTGTCTTGTACATGTCACTATAACTCCCGTGTTTCAAAAACATCCCCTATAATTGATAAACAACCACTTGTTGTATTTTAATATTAAAACCATCCATCTTAAACTCCAACCAAACACGCACATCCACTGGTTTTTAATTTTAAATACGGCAAAACCCCTTGAAATTTGCCCAACCAAACAGGCCTAAGGTCTTTTATATCTGTGATCCGATAAATTTAAAAAAAAAAAAAAAAACTTATTGCGGCCAGTAGCCAAATTTTGGGCTTCTTGTTTGCCCAGAACACTGTAGTATGATGCATAATCGCTTAAAAGGAATAGTGCAACATAGTTCAATAAACCATAAAATCTTTTTTTTTTCTATTAATTTTGGCGAGTTTTATATTTGTCGTTCTCATATTTAATAGTGCGGGTTACTTTTAAATTATCGTGTTTAGTAGTTTTTTATGGTCTTAACGCGTTGTTGAGTCGCGTTAAAATTTTTATTTTATTTTATTTTAATTTTTTTTTTTGGCGAAATTTTTGTTGGTCCTCATGTTGAAAATGACACTAGTATATCAATCGGAAATGTTTCCTCCAGCGGGTATTTTTTTTATCTATCTGAATGCGTCGGTACTTTTATAACATTTTTTTCCTCCCTATTTTGTGCCGATAAATTTTAAAAAGAAAAAAAAAACCTAATTGGGCCGGGCCAATTTTTTAGGCTAAATTTTTTTGGGCGTTTTTTGCTCAGCGATTAGCATTGCACAGTGCATAAAATTAATAGTGCACATATGTCAATAAACATTGTCGTTTTAAAAAAAAACCAAAAATGTGTAATATAGTAATTTAATAGTGCGGATTACTTTTTCCGTTAGTCAATTCGGAAATGATACCGCGGTAAGTTTTTTATAATTGGTCCGGCCCAAATTTTTTTGGCCTGTTAAAGACAATTTCGGAATTTTACCCGCGATATTTTTTTTTTTTGCGTCGGTACTTTTGTAACATTTTTTTCCTCCTTATTTTGTGCCGACAATTTAAAAAAAAAAAAAAACTAATTGGGCCGGCCCAAATTTTTGGGCCTGTTTAAGTCAATTCGGAAATGTTACCGCGGATATTTTTTTATCTGAATGCGTCGGTACTTTTGTAACATTTTTTTCCTCCCTATTTTGTGCCAACAAAAAAAAAAAAAAAAAAAAAACTAATTGGGCCGGCCCAAATTTTTGGGCTAAATTTTTTGGGCTTTTTTGGCCCAGCACTGTAGCACTGTAGCTACAGTGCTTAAGATGAATAGTGAAGTGGTCAAATACTACGTCGTTTTGATTCACAAATGTGTAATTGTATAATTAATCAAATACCCGAAATCAAAACAACATACAATGGCTTGCATAGATAAATCAAACTAACCTTTTTTTAGATCCTATCAATAACTAATTTGAACCAATCAAAATTAAAATCGATTACATTTGATATATCTTCTTTGCAATCAATCGATTATATCTTAGTTTAGATATAATATATCAATCGTATGAAGCTTTAAAAGAATGAGAAGAGATAGACTAGAGTATATAGAAAAAGATTAATCTTTTATTTATTGTGATTAGGCTGTAAACGCACTGAACGTTCACGAACCGTTCGTAATCGTTCGCTGACTAAACTAGAAAAAAAAAAAAAACGTTTATGTTCGTTTATTTATAATGAACGAAACATGAACAGAATTGGCCGTTTTTATTAAATAAAAACCACACATGAACAAACACTTCGTTTCGATTATTTTACAGTTCGTAGAACTTCCGATTATGTACGTCTGATTACGTTTCGTTTACGTTCGATAACATCCAAGATAAAGAAAATAAATAAATTAATGTATTAAAGATTTAAGTCCCTAAGTAATATATACTAACACCTTATTAATTCTCTTATATAGAACATTAAAGTTGAAATTGAAATTGACAAAAAAAAAGTTGAAATTGATAAGTTGAAAGTGACAAGATGAAACTGGTCTTCTAATGAGCGGGAATTTTGACGCCAATAATAGTCACAGTACAAGTAAATAACTTTTTTTATGCTAGATATTTTATTTACACTTGACATTTAAGGTAGATTTAGATAAATTTGTGTGACCCTTATAAACCTCTAACCATTCTCTATGTACACATCAATGGCAATCAAGCGCGAGCGCGCGCGAACCTTTGCGTTTGACGAACTAAGACGTTTAAAAAAAAGACGTTCAAATATAGTCATCGTGAATATTAACTATGATAATGATGTTGTTTAGATTTCCTTATGCAAGAATCGACTATGCGTGCTCATGATGCTAATATAGTAGTATGACTGTATATTAAGATCATATTTTGGGATAATGATTATATATATAAGATGATCATATGGATCGTTTAGAATAACAACTTTAGTTACACGTTCGTATATGTCTGTTTTCGTTTATATATGATCGTTTACGTTCATTTATGTTCGTTCATGCTCATTTATGTCCGATTTTTAACGTTCGTTTTAAACTTATTAATGAACGCACATAACGAACATGAACAAAGTTCAAATTTAAATAACGAACATAACAACAATTTTTTGTCGCGATTATGCGTTCGCTTCGTTTTATTTTTTCGGCTAAAATTAATAAACGAACAATACATACCTCCGTTCGCGTTCGTACCGGCCTCTTTACAGCCCTATATGTGAGGGGTAATTTTGTCTTGTATATATGACAGGAACTCCCGTATTTAAAAAACATCCCCTACCTAATGAATTGATAAACCTCCACTTGTTGCATTTTAATATTAAAACCCTCCACCTTAAACTCCAACCAAACACGTACATTCGTTGTTTTTTTAATTCTAAATACGCCAAAAGCCTTTGAAAATGGCCCAACCAAACAGGACCTAAGGTCTTTTATATCTGTGATCTTTGTTTGGGTCGTTGATGATTCTCTTGTTACTATTGTTACTATTTATATTGTTACTTTTCTACTCATTATCTAACAACGGTATGTTCATCCTTTTTAAGGTGACTAGATCGATTATAATACGCCGGTGGTAGGAAATGCTTATACTATGAAGCATGGTGAGAATAATCCTAATCAAACAAAAATAAAAATAAAAATTTGTGTCATGTGAATCCAAAACCAAAAGCACCGTAGTTACTTGTTAAGCAAAACTTAAGGCGATGGTTCTCGTGCTACACTTGCTTAATATTGGATTAGTTTATAATTTTGGAAGCACGTATGTGATTTTTGTTATTAAGATGTTAAGCTTCATTCACTAAACTACTAATTGTGTATGTGGTGGATAGAAACAATTTCATCACGCCAGTTGATAAAGTGAAACAAGTTATTTCACTAAACTACTAATTGTGTATGTGGTGGTGGATAGAAACAATTTTATCACGCCAGTTGATAAAGCGAAACAAGTTATTTTAAAAATATCAGTAGTGTATGTTTAATCTTGCATTATTTTCTTATAGTTATTAGTCTCTTGTTTAATATAGTGCATTATGCCATGTTAGTCCAATAACACAATGCATCTAACTTTTGTTTTAGTTTGGTACATATATGTTTAGTTTGGTGCATATATGTTTTTTGTTTACGATTTATTTTATCAACTGGTTTTTATAATTAATTTAAGATAGTACAATTTGATAAATTGTATAATTTGATATAACTATTTTATTTATATACATTTGTTTCAGTGGGGATGACTCAATCATACGAAAGACGATCACACGAAAGACGGTGTGCGACAAAGATGATAAACGAATGCACTTGTGATTTTAGAAGACGGGCACATATGTTCTCGAAAGACGTTCTCGAAAAACATGCATATATGTTTTTGAAAGATGTGCACATATGTTCTTGAAAGATGATCAATAGATGCACTTGTGCTTTTATATGGCGTGCACAAATGTTCTCGAAGCCGTGCATACATGTTATTAGAAAATGTGCACATATGTTATAATGAATTTGAATACATGTGTTTTTAGATTGTATTATACTTGATATCAAATTTTGTATGTGATATTTATGTTCTTGGTTTGTTATAAATTTAGATGTCTTATGTATAAAGTTCATATTGTTCGTTTTTAAACTTTGAAGTTTACGAAATTTAGACTAAAAACATATGCGATATTACTTTCTTAAGCAAAAAGCTTCAATGCTTAAAAAGATTATATAAATGAACATATAAATTTACGTTTATTTAAGAAAACATATATGTACCTATTCTTTTTGAAAACTTGTTTGCTAGAGAAAAAAAACTTTAAGAAAAAACATTTTTTTTAATTTCGAAAATTAGGGATTTAAAAATAAACATTTTATTAAATGAACTTTTAAAAAAAGTGTAAAAAAATATTTTTTTAATTCCGAAAAATAAGTGATTTTAAAAACGTTTTTTTATTTAAAGATAGAAAAAAAGTAAAAAATATTAGCCATGTATAAATAAATCAACGGTCAACATTCATCATTAAAAATCAAGACATTTATTAGTCATTAATTGTATTGGCATAAAAAATGTGATTGACTAATATACCCCTTTTAATTAAATGAAAACACTTAATATTACTAAATTTTGATTGGTTGAAAGGAGTTCTGTAAAGTTCTGTGTTCAAAATGAGTTCTCAATATAACGTGCCCCTGTATAATAATTACTATCTTACACATTTTAGAACTAAAACGACGGCGTTTTTGACCTACTTTCACTATTCATTTTAAGCACTGTAGCTACAGTGCTGGGCTAAAAAAGAAGCCCAAAAAATTTAGCCCAAAAATGAGCGTAATATATATCGAAGCGATAAGAAAGTGTTTAGTTACACACAAGTCTATCCTAAAAGAATTCAAATACGAAATAAAACTTATTTATAAACGACGTTTGTTGTGAAGTTTGTGCAGTTGCTTTTCTTTGTCACATTAATATAGTTTATACTTTATCGTGCACTATAATGTTTAGTGACACAATATCATCCAACGGGAACATAATGAATGCAAAGATTAGCCAAAAATGTCATTATTTATATTCCAAAATCATTCTTGTAAATTAACCAAGAACAATAGCAACCAAACACCCTTTTAGATGGTAGCAGCCAAACACTTGTTCATATAACAACACCTATATGGATTAGAATCCTCTCAAGTTGAGTCAAACATGATACATCATGTTCACCAATCACAAATTAGTTAAATGTATACAACTTTTTCTTTTAATGAAAATCAAGAGCCCACTTATTTATTTTTCCTCACAAAAAACATAACATGATCAATCATGTTTGACCACAACTTGAGAGAATCTTTTTCCCATCCGATAATATAACCAGTCAATATTATTGAGTTAAGCTTAAAGAAATTATCATTCCAAAAGTTAGCAGAAAAATATTACGGAGTACAATTTCAATATCTTTCAAGATTTTACATCACTGAAACCATTGCAGTATATTAAAAAAAACAGTGACTGTACCGTTTACACCTGTGGAGATGAAGGCATAAAGTGGTAAACTGCTCTGCATTAGTCTAACGATAATGTAGCTACAAAAACCTGGTAAATCTGAAAGCTGTAGGGAAATAGAAGAGACCTTTAAACAAAAATACATGATATAAAGAACTTGCCTTAAAGGAGCACAGTGAAAAACAGTGTTTGATTCTGAATAAGGCCTGGAAAGGCCAAAAATATGAGTGTTAGTTGAATCACACACTATGAGAAATTCTAAACAGAGAAACATAATGTTGTTAAGAATAAACATGATGTGTGCCCCCTCCGAACCATCAAAGCTCCCTGTCCGTCTCTGATAACCATCCCATGCATAGTGACCCAAATTGCGTATTGCGTTGGGTATAATTTCGTCATTTATTGGAGAGTAGCGGTCTAAACCAAATTAGCACAACGAATTAAGTTAAAATTTAAACTCAACACCACCACCAAAGACTGAGGCAACAAAGTTCCAGAAATACAAATGAAATGGACATACATGGACAATGAATACGTTATGCATATTTCCATACGACCCATTATAGAAATCCCCAAAATTAAGGGTGACAACCTGCACCAAATGCGTAACAAAGATAGATTTAGTGATGCTCGTTATAAATATGGGTGTCCACAACTTATAAGAATTTCAAATATGTATAATAGCATTCAAGAATGAGACGTAATAAGGTATACCGATAGCTCAGTTATGGATGTGTCAAGTAAGCCTAAATGTATAGCTTCTAATGGAGTAAGAGACACAATCACACATATGCGTGATCAAAGAAATAAATTTCAACTAATAATAAAAAAATGCCGCGACTATAAAAAAAACCTTATAATTAGCTGCAACGGGTTGGCAACTATTGTAGAGAAAGTTTATTTGATTCAAATCAGATTGTTCAATTAGTTTTGTGTTTAGAATCCATCACAAGACTAAAATACAACACTTCAGGTTTTAATACTGCAATTCCTAAAGTAATAACATACGGGTCCAACCCACCTCCAAATACCATAATATTACGAATTCACTGGTTTGACCTTTTCAACAAATGGTCGCAGCCAAGATTCTTGAGATTTGTAATGACCAGTGTTTTCCCTCTCCTTATGAATTTCTATACATAAAAGAACATTGATTTGGTAATAATATATTTGCAAAAAGATGATGTGTCACACTTACTCTTCAACTCCCTCGAGCCGCCTTCTCCATTTTTTTCATTACCTTCAAGCTTATCGGGATCACAAAACTTTGATAAACTTCTCGCAGTAACTATATTCCAACAAAAATATGGAAAGGATTCCATATATTAAAGTTCAAGATTCATACATGAAGCTACGAATTAATTAAGAAGGAATATAATCAAAATATGCTTAGGTCAAAATATTGCACCCTGAAAATTATCGACTGCTTTTGATCTTTGAGGAGTTTTTAATTCTAGGTTGGACTTTCCTTGCCTATGAAGAATACACATCCAGAAAGCATTATTACAACACTACATAGAACGTCATCATACCAATACTTGTTCTTGGAGAGTGAACCCTTGTTCAAACAATTCACAATCATGTTGACAAATGAACACATGGCATACAAAAATACTATACAATATCTTTTTTGTTTTTACACCCTATATCCTTGATCAAACGCCATCACATTGGCTTGTTGCGAATGTCCCCATAGCTGCGAGTTTCAATAAAATAAGATACTTGAAGCTGAATTATATGAATCCTCTATGCCTTAGGAGGTTTGGAATTTTACTATTAAAATTAGACATGAACACATTGACCAACGACTATCAATGAGAGTGCTTACCAAAATAGCATACATGGTAGAACTGATAAATGGTAGAAACACATCCAATCTAAACCAAGTAAAGATAGAAGGTGGAATAATTTGTTACCGCGAGCAACTGAAACTGCGGCACCAAGATTCCGCAGTAGTCGCTTGCGCAAAAGATTCCTATAAACTAGTCATCATGCTATCCTGTAATAAGCCAAAATGTATATTTCAAATTACAACATGTTTAAAATGTATGCCGGACTTATTCTCTTAAGCATAGTAGACACATAACAAAGCAAGATAAGGAGAAGAAGTAAAAAAAAACCAGTATTAGCATCTCACCATGTGGCATGCCAAGACATAACAACTTGCATCGAACGGGTGGCGATGGACTAAATCCTTTTTAACCTCATCTCACATGTAGATATCAAAGCATTTGATAGCGTCCAAAGGTAGTGAGCTTGTTTGTTGCAATACGTGTAAAAGGTATTGCGATCAGCCACCTCGTAAAGCACATTAATTATACATTTATTTTGAAGATTGATAATATAATAAATAAGAACTTACATGTACAGAATTCATTGCATCAATGCGTATAATCTAGCTACGCTATTCATCACGAGCTACAATAGCTAGACAAGACAATACTAATTAGCTTAAATGTATATTTAAAATTTATTTCTATACAAACGACTATAGATGGGTGATGAAACTTATTAATCATAAATATTACCAAATTCACTATGTAGGTGTATTGACTGAGAAGGTCGAACCACCCAAATATCCATACACAAGTTTATTAATTTTTTTGAACATGGATAGATTAGATGCCGAATAGACACACATACACATCATTTTCATTGAAGCAAGCCCATTAACATTAGTGTCTCTTTCACAATAAAATGGTAAATTCTTTTTTTGAGCAAATAAAATGGTAAATTCAATGAGACATTTTCACAAACACTTGCTGCGCATTCAAAATTAAAACACATTGTCCAATATTCATGGTAAACTCGAGAGCGGCTATGGTGATACGAACTCATATTTAGGGGGGGCCATTCTCCAATCAACCTAACACTAAGTATAAAAATTACAAATTGGGTATTAATACTATACCAGATAAAAAGCCGCATTGTGAATTCCTATCTCTAATTTATTTAGGCATTTGAATAGATAGTTAGTGTTGTTGAACAAACATAGCCCCCATACTAACCAATTAAAAGATAAAAGCAATTATAATATCTAAAATTTTTACCTGTACTTGGGTTTCAAGCTTTGAATCCAACTTCATTCGTGCATATGTTGTGTCCCTGTTGATATGATTTTGAATTCGTCAATGGAAATTTTTAGGATAATGTTGTGTTTTTTAAAGCATCTGTGATTTTCTTGATATGATTTTCACAATCAAAACAGGTTAGTAATATTCTTGATGATAATGTTGGAAGTGATTTTGAAAAATGAGAGAGATTTGAAAATGGAAATGCTAATGAGATTATGAAGATAAGAATAGGGGTTATTGATTATTGATTGATTTGAATTGATTCATGATTGAGGCGGTTAGTATATCAATCAGCGAACGAGTGCAATGGTGTCAGAAAGCCAAATGTATAGACTGAAAAAAATGAGGCGACGATTAGTAGCAGATGTTTAATGCATATACAAAATGTCCAAAATACCCTCGTTTTTACACTATGATTGCCTAGTCATAAATTTGTTCCCATTATGCCCTTTGAGGTGGCAATTGTCACAGTACACCTTAATTTGCCATGTCCACGCTCAGCCTCGTCATCCATGCAATATATACATGCCTTGCCCGCCATATACACGGTAAGAAATATATATATATATATACTATAATAAATATCTAATATAACTATAAAACAATCTATATATATATATATAAAATAATTATCTACCTTTAGGTATCAAATAAGCAGAAACTTAAAATGATGCATAGATAAGAAGAAACAACAACCTCCACATTTAAGAAGCACCTACAAAAATGCTGCATCTCCCATTAAAATTCTCTCTTCTATTTACAAAATGTGTGGCTAAAAAATCATATCATACCTTCTTACTTCTTTCTCATTATATATACTACAAGTTAGGGATCCGTGAGAAGAAAAACTATAATGAGAAGAATAAAATGATTCTAAGCTATCCACATATTCTTTAAAACTAGGAGAGAGAATTTTAATTGGGAATGCGTCCATTTCATATGCAGGGCATCTTAAATGTGTGGTTGTTGTTTCTTCTTATCATTCTCATTTTAAGTTTTCTTCTTATTTGATCCTAACTATATATATATATATATATATATATATATATATATATACACAAAGATAAATAAAATTTTATCCTAATATAAAAATACACTTTTTATGCTTGAAATATTTTTTTTGCTAAATATCTATGTATTTTTTCTTTTTTTTAATAAATGGTGTAATTCGGGTCAACCCGAAAACCGAACCAAATTCTAATTCGGTTTTCGGTTCGGTTGAATTCTAGTTCGGTTTGGTTCGGCTTTCGGGTTGACCCAAATTTTTTTAACCGAACCGAACAAACCGAGTAACCCGGTAACCGAACCGATCAACACCCTAGGACTGGTTTTGATTTGGGCCCTTTCGTAAAATAGGGACCATATCCAGATGTTGTTATCAAATCTGGAAAGCAAAAATAGGGATAGTTTTTTAAGCTATTACCCAAAAAGCAGTTATGTTCAGTGAATTGATAAATTTGACATTTCACATATAATTAAATATTTGCAATAGCAAGTGAAATCTGCTTGCTATTTATGTTGCTTTGTAACTGAATTTCTGGAAAGCAACAGATAGGGACAACTTTTTTTAAGCTATTACCCAAAAAGCAGTAATGTTCAGTGACTTGATACATTTGACATTTTACATTAGAATATATAAGTAAATATGTGCAGGAATGGCAAGTGATACAATGGCTGCAGCCCTTTGTGTTTTACTTAATTACTTAAAGACTTCAGTATCTACTTACAGCACCAACCTTGAGAATCCATGGAGCCTCGATGGATAATGAAGCATTAAACTGCCCCTCATTTCATGCGGAACAACTAACAAATATGCCTCTTTGTGTAGAGGCAAATGCTCGTATAGCAATTCCATCATTATATAAAGGAATAGATTCACTACCAAGCGAGAGAGAAAGCACATCAACTTCATCACCAACAGCCGCATCCATAGCAACTACTATATCACTCTCAGCGCAACCATTTTCATCACATACTTTATACAATGCCAAATGTGCAAACGGAGCCATTTCATCAGTAGTACCATTATCGTTTCCAAGCGTGCCTGCAACAAAGTTCAGCCCACAGTAGTGAAATTAACAGAAAGTGGAACCATAAACAATACAAAGCCTTACTTCGGTCCAAAATTTCCAAGTGGGCTGAGAATAGAGTGTGCAGAAGTTCCTCCTTTGTAGTGACTCATCGCTTGATTGGCTGAAAGAAGAACAAAACAGTTTCAAAGAGTTTAGGCAGCCCCACAACCATTTGTTTCAGATCCATTAAATACTGTAATCACTTCTTTAGCTTCTTAAACACTTGCCATTGTAATAAATGTGAAACCCCTACTTTTAGCTGTTACATGATCATACGATCTGCTTCAACATAAACACAAAAGTAAATTTACCAAATCAAACCATCCTCAAAATCATTAATTCTACTCTCATATTTTACAGTTCCTATACTCTACTAATTAGATAATGCAGCATGTCATAAACTTAAAGTCATCATATTTTCTCTTTGCGTTATTATATGAACCCTGACAACCAATAAAAGTATTGTGATTGTTATAAAATTTGATATCTTAACATACTGATCAAACTTTCATCTATAGCCAAATAAACCTTTTTATTTCAAATTTGAAATTTTACACTTTAAAGTCAAAAGTAAATAGCGAGTGTTCAAAGACTTCTGCAAGGGGAAAAAATGTTATATGTGTTGTGTTATCCAAGCATTGACGGAGGGAGCTAGCTAAAGGCTACAACGATGTAGTCAACATGCAGTAAAATATAATCATACTGATAAATATATACGCTGCTAGGTTCATATATACAGAAAGAGCCTTACATAAGCAATAAGTAAAGAGTGATCATGTAACAAAAGTACCTTGGTATAACAGAAAACCATATGCATATTTGAGAGAGTGAATATTAACTCGGTTATACAAAGCCTACTTGACCAAGTTTGGGAAGTTAACAAACTTTAAAAGATGTTTAGCCCTAAGCACCATAAGCAGCCCAACTGTTGTAAGTCCAATGACAGAAGCTCATTTCCCTGTTGCATAAAGTAGACTTTAACATCTTAGGAGGAGGTCTGATGCATGCTGGATTGGTCAGTCTTGGTATTCAATACTTTTGCTCGATGCAAAAGACTACCAGATTAAACCTAAACCAGATCACATTACTCTTATGGCTGATCTTTTAGGTCGAGCAGGTAAGCTTCTAGAAGCTTTGAATTTATATAGATTATGCCTTTTAAGCCCCACCTGGCTATATATGGAACCCTTTTAGGAGCTTGCAGGGTCCACAAGAACTTAGAGCTAGCTGAATATGCAGCTAGAAATCTACTCGGTTGTGACCCTTCAAGTGCAGCTGGTTATGTTCAACATGCTAACATTTATGCAACTTTGAAGAAATGGGAATGTGTTTCTAAAGTTAGAAGATTAATGAAAGATAATAATGTTATAAAATTTCAGTGGATTGAAATAAATAATTGTGTACATGAGTTTAGATCAGGTGATAGAATTCACCCTGAGCTCGGGTTGATTCATGAAAAGTTAAACCAAATGGAGAATTAAATGTAAGTAGCAGGGTATTTAAAATAGACTTTAACAATCTTTAAAAGGTTTGTGATAACACAATTTAGGAGGTTTGGTACATTTAAAACGGACTTTCGGCGGCTGTTGAACCCATTCAACTCATTAGACCCGTTCCCTTTAGCTAAAATTCAAAAAAACACAACCCATATCAGCCCATTCATATATAAAAGGCGATATTGATGCGTATATGTAAAGATTGTACCTTGAGAAACTCGGATTAAACTCTCAAGCATTCGGAAGATGGTTATTGCTGCATTTGGAAAAGAGATCAGTTATGATATTCTTTTGATAAATGAGAGGGCATAGAAAGAAATGAACCAATCATCACATTCGATGAAATGATCATCCATTATACGAACTCAGTTGTAAACTTCACCCGTTGGCATAAAAAATATTTAAATTAAGATGACAAAATATAAACCAATAACTATAAAAACAGGAAACATGTTTCGCTTTGGAAGTAAGAACACAGCAATTACCCGCTAATAATATAGTTCGGCGTTAATATTAACATCAGTTATCCAAATTTTGAAGTTGGTTATCTAAATGTCTAATCTCCTTATTCCTACTTTCAAATAAGTTGTTTTAAGCAAATAGTTGGCTTTAAGCTAAAAAATGGTAACTTTTCAAAAATTAAATTACGCAACAATTAAGCTATTAAATTAGCGAAGCTTAAATATCCGAACACCCCTGAAACAACTGTCACTAATCTGAACCCCCTTTTAATAAGGTCATAAGACTAAGCTTATAGGCAAATAATCATAAGACTAAGAATAAGCTCATAAGACTAAGCTTTTTATTAGCTCATAACACTTACTATAGACTACACAGAAATTACCATCAAAGACGCAAACTAAGATGTCAATATCTTACTTCAAACTGCTTATTTGCTTGGAATAAGAAATACTCCAGTGTTGTTGCAAAATCACACTAATGAAACTAATGTGTAATGTGTTGTTTGTTTCATTAAGATGTTGTATGTCTGAATCTGACTACCGTATCTTACTGGTAAGAGGTGGACATAATGAAATAATGTTGTTTGTTTTTTATAATTGTCTGAATGGTTTTAATTATCCGTTTTTTAAGTATATATTATATTATAATACGATGAATAAGTGGCTTGAATGTATATTTGAAGATGAATAATTGAATAATTACAATTTTGAAATTCATAAACACAAGGTTTCGGTTCACCCTTGTGAACAAACGTGTTACGGTTATCACTTCAGTTTCTCGATTTCACAAAAACTAGCTCGGTTTCTAATCAAGTTTAGTTTTATTTAAGAATCAAATTAAGTCCAATGACAAATTTAATATCGAAATTTTTAGCCAAACAAACAACAAACTAAACTAAAGTCCAGCCCAAACTTAACCTTAAACCCCTTAAACAAAAATTGGCCCAGCTAACCTTAACCTAAACTCAATATAACTAAACCCTTATCTAAAACACTCACTACCATAATATCAGCCACTCACAAACACCCCAGCCACACACTTTTCTCCTCACAATATGCAACTTCTGTCATCCAAAAACACAACATCTTTCTTGTTGATTTGTGGGTTTTCAGTTAAAGCAAAGAGGGTAAGATGAAATGGTTCTTCTTGAATAACACAACTATCTTTAAATCTTGAAGCGGGTTTGTTGTGATATTCTAACCAGACAAGTGTTTTAGATTCTTTGAGGGTATGATTTTTGGATGTTAAGATGGTTAAGAGTCGATCAGACATTAGCTCCACATCTTACTCAGTCAGATGGGCAACCCTCTTACCGTGTCTGACTCCCAATAAAAAAACAAACAAACTTTGTGTCTGACCGCGTCTGACTGGTAAGATGTTAGAGGCGGTCAGATGTTTTTTGATGAAAACAAACACACCCTAAGTTTGTTGATTTAATTTCTAACTGAAAACCTTACACTCGTAGGCATTATTTGTTACTTGAATGACTCAAACTTAATGAAGAAGCAAATTCCTTTATATGGTTCTTACGGATCTTTCAAACACAGTCTAGTCCACCAATAACCTAAGAAACAAATAAACAAACACCTTTTCACAATCACATACTTTGATGCATAAACATACACTTTTTTTATTGAATGATGAAACTTTGTGTGTCCATTCCATTAATCATAAAGTACAATTTATAGGGGTACAAGGATAAATGGATAAACACTAATCAATGATTGACTAGATAATGATTGACAACTAAGCTAATCATGATTGACAACTAATGGGTGACACATGAGATAACGGGACACACGAGAATGACAGCTAATACTCCCTCGTAATTTGAACGGGAGGCTTCTCGACGGACAAACTGGAACATAAGTTAAAAGCCTCTTCTTCTATCATCTTCTTCGTTGTTTGTTTGAGCAGAAACATAATTGTGTTTAGTGGCATAGTGGTTTATTGCTTGCGGCTTCCTTCTTTGCGTGACGTTTATTTTTACGTCATTGCTTTTTGCCTTTAGGTAGGAGCGACAATTTATTAACCAACTATTTTTGAAAACTACAATTATCTCCGCCACATAAGTTGAAAAGCGCTACTTCTTTTATCATCTTCTTTGTTGTTTGTTGAGACGGAAGACTAATTGCATTCGTCGGCATAGTTGTTTTGCTGCTTGCGGCTTCCTCCTTTGTGTGACATTTATTTTTACGTCATGACTTTTTGCCTTTAGGTAAGAGCGCAAATTTTGACCAACTATTTTGAAAAATGAAAATGATCTCCGATTGTAAAACAAGTAACAGATAAATATAGTGGATGTTCAGTCGCAGTTTTGAGCCTAATCTGTCACTCCCATCCCTAATTCACTTTCACTATAGTGAGCACCATATTCCAATACCATATTATTATATCAAATTCCCCAACTCTTTTTCTTAACTTGCTGACACAAGCACGTGAAATGTAACTTTTAACATCCTAACTTCATTAGCTTGTGCACTTTTGAAGACTAAAACACTTTGAGTTCTTTCTGCCATGAAAAGAACGAGTCAGAGCCTCCTTTATATCTTTATTTCAAGACAATAACACCAACGATCTATGGCTGGAAGAGAACAGCAACATCGGCGGTTGGACCGAGGTGGTTATTGAAGGTGGAGATCTTGATTTATTTGTATTACAGCTAATAAGAGAATAGGAAAAGATACATTTAGGATCCCTTCGAATCATCAGCGAGTTGTCGATGACCGGAGGACAGCTATTATGTGATAAAGGGTTAGTGTTTTTGGTGTATGATTGTAATAGTCTCTGATACCATATTGAATGGTGAAACTTTGTGTGTCCATTCAATTAATCATAAATTACAATTTATAGGGGTACAAGGATAAATGATAAACACTAATCAATGATTGACTAGATAATGATTGACAACTAAGCTAATCATGATTGACAACTAATGGGAGACACATGGGATAATGGGACACACGAGAATGACAGCTAATATTTTTCACAATCACCTTGTTCCAGAAACATTAAGTAATTTGATTCTCTCAACAATAAAAGCTTATACAATAAAGAAGATATCAATTACACAAATAAAACCATACACAGAGTTGTGCAAATTCGAAGGTTGATGGAAAATAATATCATAAGTTAGAATAAAACATATAAACATCATTAATTTGTTCACCAACAATGAACACCCTAAGAATATTATTTTTTTAACAAATAATCAATAAACCATCTTCCACAATCCCTATTTTTCTTTTTACAAAACAAAATATTTAACATAACCTGTGTAAATTTGACAATTAAACGCACCTTTTTTGGATGAGTTGCAGAACATTAGAACAAGTTGATTAAGGTTTAGCAGTTCATTCCTTCAGCCAAAACAGCGAAATCAATCTTCCAACAATATTTTACAAAGATAATGGACCTGTAATTTAACAGTTAACAATGAGATGAATATGACTGATAAAATATCGAGTATGAATTTAAAAGGAGATGAAATAAATTAACAAAATATTATTGTAAAACCAAAACCCTAAAGGCGAAAAGTTACCTACACGATATCTCCAGCTTTAGTTTCTTCCCAAGAATCAATGGAACAAAAGATTTAACTATCATACATAGTGAATTGATTTGAGTTTCTAATTTCTAATGATTGATCATGTACTAAATAAGGAAGGGGAAAGGCAGATAGAGGAAGCATGAACAGTTATTTGTTGCTATGGAATCGTGGGCGGTTTTTTATTAGCTTTAGTTATTTGCTTTACGTATAAAGAAGTGGGAACGAAATTAACAGAAAAGTTGACATGTCGTCAAAGAAAGCTTAGGTGGCATAGTTAGAATTTTGCCACGTACTATGTTATTATCTTGATTTAATGAAGTAATAAATGTTGATGACTAAGTTAAGGACGTGGGAACTGTTCGGCCCCACTAACTTTGATTAGTTGTTTGTCTTTCTATTAACCTATACTAAAGATGAAAATGAATAGCGACAAAATAGGGCAGACCGGGCCAGTTTTATATGGGGCTATTTTCTTAGGTCGTTAGGACTGGGCCTATTAGGTTATTTGTTTTTATTCTTTTCTTTATTTTGTTCGATAGTATCACACGTAGCAGTCGTGTGTGATACGTGTTTTTCAGTTTTGACATATGCGTTATTTTTACCTACCGACACAACTAGATATACACAATCTAATCTTGAAGCCATTGTGGTTCAATTTCAACTGATTAGCGGTGTGGGTTTATAATTTAGTGGGTTATGGTGTTAACCCTGAACTCTATCGGTGTTAGTTTTGTGGATGATAACTGAGTCGTGCGGTGTGTTGGCTAATCTCGATTGCATGTACGAGGTTGAGTCTTATTCTTTATCTGTCTTTTTGTTTTTTTGTTTATAAAAAAATATTTGGGGATTCTTGAGATTTTAGTGTGGGGTTAAAAATTGATATGGATTAATTCGTGGGTTTGGTGTTTTTATACTGTTGGAAGTTGTTTTAGGTTGGCGGAATGACTAAATTACTCTGTCTCGACCGTTTTAATAATGATCGGCAATTGGGTGGTATTTGACCAGTATCTTGGATCGGCAACATGGAAGGTATTTAAATGAATGCAACCGTGTTTACACTCATGGCGTTGTTTGATCTCCTATTGTTCGATTTTTTCTGATGTTGGAACACCTCATATGTGGGGTTATGGTAGTGGTTCGTCCTACCTTACTTTGTCGCTTTCCGTTTCCATCTTTAGTATATAGTTCAGTAAAACGGGGCGGTGAAATATCAGTTTACTCACTGAATGAATGTGTGTATAAATATTGGTGAGGTTGAGGTAGTGGAATGTCAATATGGTCGCTAAATGACTGACGGCTATGATAATTTTAGTGTTATTTGATCCATATCTTGGCTTGGCAACCCAAAAGGTATTTGAACGAATGCAACCAGTGTTTGCAGCCATGATGTTGTTTGGGGTATATAAATATTGGTGATATTGATTATAATTCATCATGAAGTACTCTAGGAAGTTGTTCGAGATTGTGGAAAATAACATATGTTGTTGTTTTTTATGTTCTCGGATAACTGCCTAGAGTATTTATAGTTAGTTGAAAGTGTAAGATTAATCCTCTTGAGATTAATGGAGTGACAAAATTATGACCCGTATCTTGGCTTGGCAACCTAGAAGGTATTTAAACAAATGCAACCGACGTTTGCAGCCACAACATTGTTTCATCCTCTTTTGTCCGAGTGTTTCTGATTTTGGAAACAGGGCAATCGAATGTCACTTTGGCTGCTGAACAAGTGTGTGTATAAATATTGGCCATATTGATTATATATGGCGATGATGTCAGATGTATCCACTTTTTTGATTTGTAATATGTCTGAGCCTTATAGACGATTATGTCTATTTTTGGTGCGACTGGATACCATGGTTGTTTTGCTCTATCTGTGAACATGTGCAAGTTAATGGGGCGGCACATTTGTTATTTCATTCTTAATTTTACGGCTTGCTTCTCTAGCCGTTGACTCCTTACATGGATGTAGGAATGGTCATCAGAGTGTGGTAAGGGTTTTGCACTCTCACACGTGCTTGTATATAGAAGAGTGTTTCTAATTCAGCATACGTGAGAGTGATAAAACCCTTATCATGTGGTCGGATTCTACATCCTCCTACGCATGTATGATACTAAATACGAGTTGCTATTAGATGACGACCATGAGTATGAGCGGTCTATTACTTGGCTAGGCTACCTGTTTGGTATGCAGCCGTGACAGACCTTCACTGTTAAATGGAAATGATGATCAATATGAGTGGTATATTACTTGGCTAGGCTACCTGATGTGTTTCAAAAGCTTTAAATTTATAATGACTAAAAATACCAATTTTATTATAGGGAAACACACGGGTAAAAGTATAACCCACGTATGCAGTATAATCTTTTTAGGTAAGACCAGGTCGTCTACAAGGATTTGAGTAGTGTTTAGATAATCAGAAAGAAAATAAACTTTAACTGGAAAATAACTTTTTGTTTTACCAATGATAATAAAGATGACTACTCGGATAGTTGAAAATAATTTATAAGTGTTGGAAATGATCATGAATTTGGAACCTTTAACTTATAAAAAGGATTTCTCGTCAGAAAACATTTTCACAAATTAACTTAATTAACTCAAGACTTATATTTAGTAGACTACGAAATGTGTCACTCAAATAGTTTAGTTACTTATTATATCAAAACTTATTTTGTTTATCAATTCACGAAAATGGATTTCTCAACACAGACGATAAAGACCATAGATAAATCTTTAAAACCACATAGATCATTACGGGTCTTTCGACCTATACCAGTATGATTATATAATCTAAGTTGATAAGCAAAAACTGATAAGATAAGATATAACATGATTGCAACATAAGCTTGAGATTAAAGAGATCACGATCATACCAAACACTTATTCATTATCATAACGTCATCGAGCAGTCATGAGAGATTTAGTCTCTCATGGCTATGAGGTTCATAACATAAGATGCTTCAACATGAAATTCCATTATTCCAATATACTAGTTTGATATTCTACTTTGTTCTTGATCGTTTGATCTTGAATCTTCAAAAGGGTGTGGTGTTTATGGTGGAATGGATGAAGAATTTCTCAATGAGATGATTGAGTAATAAAGATAGGAAGAATTTATGGGATGAGGGATGAATGAAATGTGTGATTTTCGTCCCCTATTTATAGGCTAAGTCAGGGGTAAAATTGCGGCGCTAAATGTTGTAAGTGCGGCGTACTTAGTGATTAAATGCAAGGGTAATAAATGTTTTATTGAGAAAGTGCGGCGCACAAGATTGTAAGTGAGGCGTACTTAGGGAGTTAATGCAGTAGCATTTAAGTCTTCATTAATTCTTCATAATCAGGTGGGAAGTGCGTCGCAAAAAGTAGTAAGTGCGGCGTACTTGTGGAGTCAATGCAGAATTTTGACCAAGTCTTTAATTCTTTGACTTGAGGAGAAGTGCGGCGCACAACTGGTAAGTGCGGCGTACTTTTGCACTTTAGAACTTGAATTTTATCTTTTTTGTATGTTGTGTTCTTTAGCATAAATACTCAATTTTTGTTGTGTTTATCTTCAGGACATCTTCAAGTGAACCTGCAAGCAATTCATGCTATTAAGTATCGAAAGTTCACGAGAAATGATTAAATATATGCAAATAACGCCACCGAAAACATGTATAATTTGGGCGTTATCAAATCCCTCCACACTTAGCTGTTGCTTTCCCTCAA
Organism: Tanacetum coccineum; assembly: GCA_026074375.1. NCBI lineage: Eukaryota > Viridiplantae > Streptophyta > Magnoliopsida > Asterales > Asteraceae > Tanacetum > Tanacetum coccineum. Next base: position 135,012 of record BQNB010000638.1, on the reverse strand, counting down.
GCAATAAAAGCGAGAAAACAAGATCATTTATCGTGACGTGGAGAAAATTTGGATTTACGAGAGTTTACAGGTTTAGATAACTTTTCAGGCATTGACATATAACATAGCACCTCACAGGGAAATGTGTTTGATTTAAAAAATTCACTCAGCCACTCAGATAGGGTTTATATTTTTGTGGAAACACTCAATTTGCACAGATATAATCTAGACAACTACCATAGGCTTGTACTTGACACATAAACCTGACCGAATGGCGAAACTTGATACTGAAGCGGGAGCATATACTAGTTTTCATGTGCCGGGACTTAAGCCTTTATTTTTTTTGAACTACTATATATATATATATATAGTAGGGATCTAGTGAGAAGTAAATTAAAATAAGAAGTGGTGAGAAGTGACTAAAACCACAAATTTGAGATGCAACGACTTACATTAGATGCATTTTTATTCATCTAGATGCACCATTTTGAGTTTCGAAAGTTAATTTGATGTGTAGATGGTGCAAATTAATTTTCATGATTTTGGCACATGCAGAGGAGCAAAAAACAAGAGAAATCATAAAATGCATCTAATATACGTATATGCATCTAATTAAAAGCTAGAAAACATATTATGATGCGTTATAATGCATCTAAGATTATAGACATGCATCTAATTTAAGTCGGTGCATCTCGGATATGCGGTTATAGTTACTTCTTATCCTTTTTATTTTAAGAAAACTTCTCATTTGATCCTAACTATATATATATATATATATATATATATATATATATATATATAGGCTTCGATTCCGTTGAGAAGGTTTTTATTTTGAGAAGATTGAGAAATCTACGTTTGAGCAAATTGATTCATATTTTTTGATTTGATTCACAAGTAAACATCATTTAATAGTGAATCAAAGCTATGAATCACAAATTTGATTCACAAATCATTGCGAAAATCGAATTATGGTAATGATTTCTTAAATTTGTATAAAAGATTCAGTATTTTACTTATATTGCAAAAATGAGAGATTTTTTAACATTGATTCGATTTCTTTTACACATTTTGAATTATAATCACATTAAAATAAGCTTGACGCTTAAAAAACTTGAATCAAAGTTCAAAATCTATCATTTTTGAAAACCTTCTTAATCTTCTCAAAATAAAAACCTTCTCAATCGATTCGGATTATATATATATATATATATATATATATATATATATATATATATATATATATATATATTACCACGATCATCATAACTAAGGCTTGACACATAACTTCTTCTTTTAACTTTAACTTCTTTACTTAGAACTTTTAGCAATTTAGCACTAAAGGGAGCACTTACAAGAACATAGACTTGCGGATTTCATATCATATGATTAATCAGACTTCGGTCTAGTAAATGATGATCAAGCACAAGTTCTAGAGCTTCTAAATTACCGGCTTGCTCAAATATAATTATCAACCAATACCATTGCTCCAGAAAAGGCGACAAAACCACATATACACATCTATAACGATGGAATAGATACATATGATTGCTCACTGCTTAAATCGAACAAGCTAAAGGCATCAATTATCTTAGGCACCAAAAGTGGGTACCCGAATATTCTAGAGGCTTATAATTCTTACAATTTAGTGGACTAGGTTGTGCTAGTTATAGTGTCAATCCGGTTGGATTTGCCTAAGAGAATTTTTTAATTTTTGAAAGCATATATATATATATTGATTCTTTACAGGGCAAACATGGAGGGATCTGATTAATTTTTCCTATTTGGCTCTCCTCCACACTTAAGTTGAAAATTGTCCTCAATGTGATAACTGATAATAGAGATAAAAATAAGGAAAATTAAGGGAAAACGGTACTTCCCGGGGCATATAGATATATAGCTGCGAGAGAGCTATTTTTGAGCAGACTTCAAAATTTTCCAAAATCTTATATAAACTGCATAAAAGTAAATACAAAAGTACATAAAAAGAAAATATTTTTTTAATTAGAAAATAAATAAAGGATATGACAGAAGAATGGAGGAGGGACTCCTCCACACTTAAGTGAAGCACGGGTTGCCTCCCGAGAAGCGCTTAAATTTTAAGAGAGTCTTTAGCTAGGCTCGAACTTGGTGAGTCATTCTTTGGGAAAGAAGGGAGTGACTGCTTCCCTTAGGTCATTATAATCTTTTTCTTCATGATATAGTTTGAGTCGATGGCCATTAACAATAAACGTTTTTCCATCTTTTCCATAGAGTTTAACATATCCGGACGGATATTGATGTTTCACTATATATGGTTCTAGCCAACTAGATCTGAGTTTTGGCTGTTTAAATTTATACTTCGAGTGAAAAAGCAAAACCTTATTTCCATGTTTGAATTTTTTTCTCATTCTTAATTTCCTATCGTGTCAGACTTTGGTTCTATCCTTGTATAATCGAGAGTTTTTATAGGCTTGATGTATAAATTCGTCTAACTTGTGTAACTGAAACATTCTTTTTTCACCTGCAGCAATGAGGTCTGGGTTGCAATTCTTCAAGGCCCAGTATGCACGGTGTTCAATTTCAAATGGTAAGTGGCGGTTCTTTCCATATATAAGTTTATAGGGTGTGGGACCGGTAGGTGTTTTATAAGCAGTGCGAAAAGCCCATAGAGCGTCATCAAGTTTTCTTGACCAAATAGCAGGATTGTCTTTAACAGTTTTTCAAGAATTCTTTTAAGAGCTCTGTTCGTGTTTTCAACTTGACCACTAGTTTGAGGGTGATATGATGAAGAGAAACGGTGATTAACTCCATATCTCTTCATTGTCTTTTCCTTTATTTTGTTGCAGAAGTGAGTACCTCGGTCGTTTATTAGAGCTTTGGGCATTCCGAAACGGCAGAATAGTTTCTTAAAGAAGGTGATAACCACTCGGGCATCATTGGTTGGTAAAGCTTGAGCTTCAGCCCATTTAGATACGTAATCAACAGCGACAAGAATGTATTCAAACTTATGCGATTTTGGGAATGGTCTCATAAAATCAATACCCCATACATCGAAAATTTCACATACTTGAATGTTGTTTAAGGGCATCTCATCATGTTTTGATATATTTCTCATCTTTTGGCATGCTTCGCAAAGTTGAACTAGAGTATGAGCTTCTTTTATGATTGTTGGCCAGTAAAAACCTGAGTTTAGGACCTTCTTAGCGGTTATGTTTGGTCCATAATGTCCACCAGTTGGTCCGTGGTGACATTGATCTAAAATCTTTTAGGTTTCTGATCCGGATACACAGCGTCTGATTATTCCGTCAGAACATACTTTGAAAAGATAGGGTTCCTCCCAGAAGTAATGTTTGAGGTCAGAGAAGAATTTTTTTTTGTTGATATGTCATCCCTTTTGGTATAATATGAGCTACCAAGTAGTTTGCAAAGTCTGCGAACCATGGTTCATCTTTGGTGTTAATTTCCATAAGGGTCTCTCCAGGGAAGTTATCATCCACTTCACCGTCATCACTTGACTCGTCATTTTTAATTCGGGACAAGTGGTCAGCTGCGACATTTTCTGTTCCTTTTCTATCCTTGATTTCTATGTTAAATTCTTGTAAAAGTAGAATCCATCGAATAAGATGAAGTTTTGCATCTTGTTTCTTGAATAAATGCTTAAGAGCTGAATGATCGGTATGAACAATAGTTTTTGATAAAATGAGATAGGATCTGAATTTATCGAATGCAAAAACTACAGCCATAAGTTCTTTTTCGGTTACGGTGTATTTTTGTTGAGCTGGATTAAGAGTTTTGCTTGCGAAATAGATCGGGTGAAAGTTTTTACCATCTTTTTGAACTAAGATAACTCCAACTGCGAAATCACTTGCATCACACATAAGTTCAAACAGAAGATTCCAGTTTGGGCTTACGATCACCGGAGCACATGTGAGTTTCTCTTTTAATAAATCGAATGCTTTTTGACATTCATCATTGAGTTCAAATGGAGTATCTTTTTCAAGCAACTTAGTTATCGGTCGGGCTATCTTTGAGAAATCTTTAATGAAACGTCAGTAAAAACCAGCATGTCCAAGAAAACTTCTAACACCTTTGATATTAGTAGGGGGCAAAAGTTTTAAGATTACGTTGATTTTGGCTCTGTCGACTTCAAGTCCTGCTCCAGACACCTTGTGTCCAAGCACAATTCCTTCTTTGACCATGAAGTGACATTTTTCCTAATTAAGGATAAGATGAGCATCTTTACAATGCTGGAGCATTTTATCGAGATTGTTTAGGCACTTGTCGAAAGAGTTTCCAAAAATGGAGAAATCGTCTATGAATACTTTGACGGATTCTTCGATCATGTCGTGAAAGATTACCAGCATGCATCTTTGGAATGTAGTTGGGGCATTACACAGCGCGAAAGGCATTCTCCTATAAGCGTATGTTCTGAAAGGACATGTGAAGGTTGTTTTTTCTTGATGATTAGGATCGATAGGAATTTGAAAATATCTAGAAAAACCATCAAGGAAACAAAAATATTTATTTACTGTGAGTCTTTCTAACATTTGATCCATAAACGGCAAAGGAAAATGATCTTTTGCATTTGTTTCATTGAGTTTATGATAATCGATGCATACTCGCCAACCTGTAACGGTTATCGTTGGAACAAGTTCATCATTTTCGTTTGTGACAACTGTGATACCTCCTTTATTTGGTACACAGTGAATAGGACTAACCCAGGGACTATTGGCAATTGGATAAATAATACCGGTATCCAAGAGTTTCACGATTTCTTTTTTAACAACTTCTTGCATATTTGGATTTAGCCTTCTTTGTTTTTGGACAACGGGTTTCTTGTCATCCAGAATTTGTATCTTGTGTTTACAGAATGATGGGCAGATACCAGGAATGTCAGTCATTTTCCAGGCAAAAGCTTCCTTGTGTTTTTTAAGGACAGATACAAGTTTACTTTTCTTTTGAGCAGATAGTTGAGATGATATGATCATAGGGAGAAAAGATGGTTCTTCTAAGAATACATATTCCAAGTTATCAGGAAGAGGTTTAAGTTCAAGTTCCGTAGGAGGTTCTTCAAGGGATGTTTTGATTTTATAATCTATGTTGATGGTGATTTTTTGAATGGTGGTTCTTTGGTGTCAGATTCAGATTCAGAATTTTCATCTTCAGCCATTGCTATGAATTCATCGAATTATAAGAAAATTTCTTCTTCAAGAAGGGTTCCTTTAATAAAATGGAGGATTTTGCTTCCTTCGTCTAGAAGAGCGTCGAAATCTTCTTCTAAAATCTCATCGATAACATCCATACTAAAACAGGTATCATCGTTTGAGTAAGAGTGTTGCATTGCAGAGTCAATATTAAAGATCATCCATTCAGTCCCAACTTCAAGTTTAACTCGAATAACTACATTAGCAGTGTAAAGAAAGGGTCATCCCAAGATGAGGGAAACTTTACTATCTTCATTCATTTCGAGAATAACGAAATCGGCAAGAAAAGTAAATTTACCAACTTCAACGAGCATATTTTCAGCTATTCCAACAGGGTATTGAAATGATCTGTCGGCTAACCTTATGCTCATTTTGGTAGGTTTAAGAGTTTCGAGAGATAGTTTCGCATATAAGGAATATGTCATAAGGTTAATGCTAGCACCAAGATCGGCTAAAGCATTGCAAGAGAAAGTTTTGTTAAAATTACATGGAATGAGGAAACTTCCGGGGTCTCCAAGTTTTGGTAGGACTTTGTTTTGGATCATTGCTGAACTTTCATCGCTAAGGAAAGCGGCAGAAATTTATTTGATTTTATGCTTGTTTCTTATGAGTTCTTTGAGAAAATATCCATGGTTAGGCATTCTGGCTAAGACTTTAACAAAAGGTACGTTGATTCGAATGGCTAGGATCATGTCGAGTAATTTTCCGTATTGGGCCTTCATTTTTTCTTTTCTAAGGCGTTGAGGATACATAATTTTTGGTTTGTATGGTTTGAGTAATGGTGTTTCTTTAACTGGTTTCTGGGTTTGAATCTTTGATTATGGTGTAGGTTCATCGTCTTCATCATCGCTATCAAAGTTAATAGGGTTTTTGGTTTTGTTTTTTTCTTAATTCGGGTTTTCTGGTGGATTGTAGGATTTACCACTCCTTGTAAATATGGCATTTACATGCTCATTACGAGCTTGCGACGGTTGGTAAGCTTTGATACCTCATGGGTTTGGTTAAGTGTTGCTTAGAAGAGATCTAGAAGGTCGTCCAGATTGTTTGTCAGCAAGTCTGTCGAACTTAGTTTCAAGATTCTGGATTGAAGCTTGATGATTTTTGGCTACTGTTTCGAGTTGAGTTTTAAGGTCCATGAATGTTTCTTTGACAAAGGCGTTGGTTGATTACTAAGACTTCATGAAATCATTGAATTGTTTCTAAATATCATAAGGTTTATCATCGGTATTGGATCGGTAGTTGTCTCGATTGTAATCATTTCGTCCGCTTGAACGCCAATTATCGCGATTCAAGTCTCGGTCGCGATAATCATTATAAAAACGAGTCTTATGGAAGGTTTGCATGAATTTAGCTTCTTCTTTACGGGACATGGGTATGTCATCATCGTTAAGATCAGATGTTGGTTGTTCATCCCACATTTCAATAGTTCCTTCGTTGAGTTCGTTCAGCCATGTTTTTGCTTCTCCAATGAGTGATAGGGGAAACATCATTAGGCGGACAACTTCATTTTTAGTATCTATATATTTAAACATATCGTAGATTCCGAGGAATTCATAAATGTGTTTATGAGGATCAGTTTTGGTTCTACCATCAAATTGGTTTCCTTTGACAAGGGTCAAGTGGTTATCTTTAATAGCAAACTCATTTGTAGTTTCAGGAATAGTGATTGCAGAACCGGGAGTCGAAGCGACAACACGATCGGCAGCCCACATGGGTTCATCATCCTTTGGATCATAGTTTTGAAGAATATTAAGAAAGTTACGGAAGTAGTTATGTTAAGATTTGGCGGGTAGACAATTCTCGGGTGTTGTGGTGGATTGTTTCTTTGATCGTATGGAACTCTCCTGTTTCATCGATGAAGTCTCCGATTCAGATTACGTTCAGGTTTAGGTAAAGGTTCAACAAGTTCAGAATTGGAAGCACGTGTATGCATCCAAGAGAGAAATTGTTAGGGTCAGTTTGCCAGAAAACTGTACGATGATTTTTGAAAAAGAGAGGGAGTTAAAGTAATTTTCCAGGGTTGACTACAAAACAACTTAAAGATCCCCGGCAACGACGCCAAAAACTTTGATGTGTTTCAAAAGCTTTAAATTTATAATGACTGAAAATACCAATTTTATTATAGAGAAACACACGGGTAAAAGTATAACCTACGTATGCAGTATAATCTTTTTAGGTAAGACCAGGTCGTCCACAGGGATTTGAGTAGTGTTTAGATAATCAGAAAGAAAATAAACTTTAACTTGAAAATAACTTTTTGTTTTACCAATGATAATAAAGATGACTACTCGGATAGTTGAAAATAATTTATAAGTGTTGGAAATGATCTTGAATTTGGAACCTTTAACTTATAAAAAGGATTTCTCGTCAGAAAACGTTTTCACAAATTAACTTAATTAACTCAAGACTTATATTTGGTAGACTAGACTAAATGTGTCACTCATATAGTTTAGTTACTTATTATATCAAAATTTATTTTGTTTATCAATTCACGAAAGTGGATTTCTCAACACAGGCGATAAAGACCATAGATAAATCTTTAAAACCACATAGATAATAACGGTTCTTTTGACCTATACCGGTATGATTATATAATCTAAGTTGATAAGCAAAAACCGATAAGATAAGATATAACATGATTACAACATAAGCTTGAGATTACAGAGATCACGAGCATACCAAACACTTATTCATTATCATAACGTCACCGAGTAGCCATGAGAGATTTAGCCTCTCATGGCTATGAGGTTCATAACATAAGATGCTTCAACATGAAATTCAATTATTCCAATATACTAATTTGATATTCTACTTCGTTCTTGATCGTTTGATCTTGAATCTTCAAAAGGGTGTGGTGTTTATGGTGGAATGGATGAAGAATTTCTCAATGAGATGATTGAGTAATAAAGAGAGGAAGGATTTGTGGGATGAGGGATGAATGAAATGTGTGATTTTTGTCCCCTATGTATAGGCTAAGTCAGGGGTAAAAGTGCGGCGAACTTAGTGATTAAATGCGAGGGTAAGAATCGTTTTATTGAGAAAGTGCAGCGCACAAGGTTGTAAGTGCGACGTACTTAGGGAGTTAATGCAGTAGCATTTAAGTCTTCATTAATTCTTCATAATCAGGTGGGAAGTGCGGCGCACAAGGTAGTAAGTGAGGTATACTTGTGGAGTTAATGTTGAATTCTGACCAAGTCTTTAATTCTTTGACTTGAGGATAAGTGCGGCGCACAATTGGTAAGTGCGGCGTACTTTTGCACTTTTAAACTTGAATTTTATCATTTTTTGTATGTTGTGTTCTTTTGCATAAATACTCGATCTTTGTTGTGTTTATCTTCGGGATATCTTCAAGTGAACCTGCAAGCAATTAATGCTATTAAGTATCGAAAGTTCACGAGAAATGATTAAATATATGCAAATAACGCAACCAAAAACATGTATAATTTGGGCATTATCAGATGCGTATTGATTATAGAGAACTAAACAAGTTGACCGTTAAGAATCATTATCTATTCCTTAGGATAGACGGCCTGTTTGATCAACTTCGAGGATCATAGTACTTCTCTAAGATAGATCTTAGGTCCGGATACCACCAGTTGACAGTGCACAAGGATAACATTCCAAAGACTGCATTTAGAACTCGTTATGGACATTTCGAGTTCACTGTAATGCCCTTTGGTTTGACTAACGCACCAGCGGTATTTATGGATCTGATGAACCCAATGTGTAGGCCGTATCTAGACAAGTTTAGGATAGTGTTCGTTGACGATATTTTGGTTTATTCTAAGACCCGGGAAGAGCATGAAGTGCACCTAGGGTTAGTCTTAGAATTTCTCAAGTTGGAGAAACTGTATGCTAAGTTTTCCAAGTGCGGATTATGGTTGCGAGAAGTACAGTTTCTTGGGTATGTGATTAAAGGAGATGGTATTCGTGTAGACCCTAGTAAGATTGAAGCGGTTAAGAATTGGAAAGCCCCTAGAACTCCGTCTGAAGTTCATTCATTTTTAGGTTTGGCAGGGTATTATCATCGGTTCATAGAGAAATTTTCTAAGATATCTAAGTCCCTGACCATCCTGACTTAAAAGTGTAAGACATTTGATTGGGGTGAGGAATAGGAAAGGGCATTTCAAACTTTGAAGCATACGTTGTGTAATGCGCATGTTCTAGCTCTCCCTGATGGTCCAAAAGACTTTGTGGTATATTGCGATGCGTTCGGCTTAGGACTAGGTTGTGTGTTGATGCAAAGAGGTAAGGTTATAGCATATGCGTCTAGACAGTTGAAAATTCATGAGAAGAATTACACCACCCATGATTTGGACCTAGGTGCGGTTTTGTTTGCACTTAAGATTTGGAGACATTATTTGTATGGGACAAAGAGTGTCATATATACTGATCATAAGAGTCTTCAACATATATTTAGTCAAAAAGAACTGAACATGCGACAGCGTCGCTGGATAGAGCTTTTTTGTGATTATGACTGCGAAATTCGCTACCATCATGGTATGACGAACGTAGTAGCTGATGTACTAAGTAGGAAAGAGAGAGTGAAACCTAAGAGAGTTCGAGCTATGAATATGACCCTTCAGTCGAGTATCAAGGGTAAGATACTAGCGGCTCAGGAAGAGGCATATGATGAGTCTGCAAGATTGCAGAAAGGACTAGATAAGATGATAGAACGTAGGAGCGATAGAGCATTGTACTACCTAGATTAAATATGGGTTCCTTTAAAGCCCTGATAATGAATGAAGCCCATAAGTTGAAGTACTCTGTACACCCAGGAGCTGATAAGATGTATTATGACCTTAGAGATAGGTATTGGTGGCTGGGAATGAAGAAAGATACATCGATATATGTTAGTAGGTGTTTGACTTGTTTGAAGGTTAAGGCTGAACATCAGAGGCCATCTAGCTTACTGCAACAACCTGAGATTCCCGAATCGAAATGGGAGGGGATAGCAATGGATTTCGTTACGAAGTTACTAAGGACTAGTAGTGGGCATGACACGATCTGGGTCATTATGGACCGGTTGACTAAGTCTGCTCATTTTCTACCTATGCGTGAGGATTATAAGATAGATAGGCTGGTTAGACTTTATCTGAATGAGATTGTTGCTAGGCACGGTGTGCCGATTTTAATCATATCTGATCATGATAGTCGATTTACGTCAAGGTTTTGGCAGTCAATGCAAGAGGCATTAGAAACCCGTTTAGACATGAGTACCACTTACCACCCTCAGACCGATGGTCAGAGTGAGCATACAATCCAAACCTTGGAAGACATGCTTAAGGTGTGCATCCTAGACTTCAGGGGAAGTTGGGATGTTCATTTTCCATTAGTGGAGTTTTCGTATAATAATAGTTACCATTCTAGTGTGAGATGTGCGCCGTTTGAGGCTTTGTATGGTAGGAAGTGTCGTTCCCCGATTACGTGGGCAAAGGTTGGAGAGGGCCAATTAATAGGGCTTGAGTCAGTACAAGAGACCACTGAGAAGATCTCGCAGATTAAGGATAGACTTAAGGCTGCGCGTGATCGCCAGAAAAGTTATGTCGATAATAGAAAGAAGCCTCTAGAGTTCATTGTAGGTGACTATGTCTTGCTCAAAGTATCGCCTTGGAAAGGTGTAGTACGCTTTAGGAAGAAGGGAAACTAGCACCTAGATTTGTTGGCCCTTTTGAGGTCATTGAGAAGGTAGGTCCAGTGACCTATAGGTTAGATTTACCTGAAGAGCTCGATGGTGTTCATGACACGTTCCACATGTCGAACCTTATGAAGTGTTTGGCTGACCCAACATTACAAGTACCATTAGATGAGATCCGAGTTGATGCTAAGTTGAATTTTGTGGAAGAACCTGTGGAAATCTTAGAACGAGAGTTCAAGAAGCTTAAGCGGAGTAGAATTTCCATCGTCAAGGTTCAGTGGAATTCAAAACGTAGACCTGAATTCACGTGGGAACGTGAGGATCAGATGAGACTTAAGTATCCACATTTGCTTAGTGTTGGTAGTAGCTGAATTTCAGGGGCGAAATTCTTTCAAGGGGGGTAAAATGTAACCCTTGCCCTTTTTGTGAGTTTTGAAAGTTCTAATTTAGTCCTTTGACTATTTGACTTTTGTCAATTTTGTTAGAACCCGTACCGTGTTGACGGTGGTGAATTCATATGATTGAGGTATTTTATGGTTATATGGTGTATAATAATCCTTTAGAGGGTATTATTGTGTTATTTATGTTTCGGGTTGTTTGACCCGTGAATTGTGAGAAATGCCGAAAAACGAGTCCCGACACGTCCGTTAATGTTCAAATGAGTTTTTGGGGAGAATAATGTGGAAATATATCGTGTAAATACTCTAAGTTATTGGAAAAGTATTTTTAAGATGAATAAAAATTCTAAGTAACTTCAGGAAATATTTTATGATCAAGGTTTTTGAGTATTAAGTGAACCCGACACAAAAAGAAGGCAATCCCGAGTCATAGGATCCCTAGCCGCGTGTTCAAGGCAAGGGGGAGAGAAGATGGCTTTTTTTAGGACTTTGGTCTTTTACTAGTACATGGTTTTTGGCATATATTCATTTGGATGCATCCTAAACACACACATTTTCTCATTCTTTCAAAAATCAAAACACACACTTTTTGCGTGTCTATCTTGTTCTCCGCCCCCAACCCCTAACACACTACAAATTTTTATTTTCACAATTTGATCAAAAACATGAAAGATTCTTGTAGTAATTGGGTTGATTATAGTGCTCAGGTTATTGTTAAAACTACGTCTGGGTAGTCGGTTCACATTCGTTCTCGCTCTTTGAAACTCTCTTTGTAAGTTTATCAAAATTTGATTTAACTTGTACTTTTGTATGATAAATGATGCATAAGTATGTTAGTTTTGTAACTGCGCGTTTCCTAAAAGGAAAATAAGAAAAATATAAAGATTGTTGGTCATCGTTTGGGTTCGAAAATGAAAGAAAGAAAAAAGGGGTTTTGTTAGTTTTGATATTGTGGTCGTGATGGTTGAAAAATATTTATTGCTAATTAGTTTATTTTGGATAATAACTAATCTATTATATTAAAAGATACATCCCCTTAATTTAATAGGGCTGTGTCCATTAAAAGCTTATAAACCGGTGGTATCTTCTATCTTTTATTATTCTGCAGTTACAAAGAAGGCAAACTAACCATTAATCATGTGGTTACAAAACCATTAAACCGCTGTGGTTATAGCCTCAAAGAAGATGATAAAAGCCATCTCTACCAAATACATATTTTATAATCGAACTCTAGTATCTAGAGACTTCCAAACTTCCCAAACTGATATATAAGGGAATTTCAAAGAACACCAAACGTATGGTAAACCCATTGATTCAATCTACCTCATCTTTATCTCACGTCAATTTATTAAATATAGCAATGGAAATATTGCAAAAAAATAGATTTGAGATCAAGATGAGGTTAGATTGGGGTTTGTTTTTGTTATGGCTTGATTTAATTAGATTAGTTGCGTGATTGCGAGTTATTAAAATTTATTTGCCACAATACATGTCCGTCTCCTCTGCAAAGCACTGATAAAATGATTGTCTACATTTTTTTAAACTTTTAAACATAAACAAAACCCTTAAAAAAGGATTGATAATAAGTCGCAAAGAATTGAAATCCTGCATATGAATTGTTAGGTTCTTCCATCCTTACCTTGAATTAGTGTGTTTTTTTGTTTTTCATTTCATATTAGATTAGATGATAATAGAGCTTTGAACTAATATACAGGCAAGGTTCATTTATTGGATATATTAGGGGTGTAGTTAATCTGATTCAAGTTTTATAAAAAATTTACAGATGGATGAATCATCTTCATAAGGAACAAAAATAGATTGGTTGTTGGCACTTGATAATTTTCAACATGTAATTGCAACTGGGAATGAGCTTTTCAAGTGCAGGCTATTACTAAGCTTTCTCACCTTTCTAACCGTGCTCCCGAGACGATACTAATATCCACCGTCCTAATAGTCGACCTTCTTCACACTAATTCGACTAATGTTGTCTTGACAACCGCTGTATGTTGTTTAAAACGCATATCCTGTGAAGGGGAGGGAGACTGGCTAAACCATATGACACAAAAATTGTTAGTTTTAGTTTCTTAAGTGTATGCAGCCCAAGTGTTTGATAAAATGCTTAAACATAACTTGACTTTTTTTATTTGACAATCCGAATTCAGTTTTGGGTTTAGTATTGATTATTTATATGATATCGGTTACTTCTGATTTGCAATTCTTATGTGTCATACGTTATTTATAATTATTAATGATAATGTCTTATAGAGGTTCATGGGGGGGGGGGGGGTTTTGGGGGGGGGTGGTCACAACTTCCGCGTCTTATATACATCAGTCTTGAAGTCGACGAGGCAAGAACAATGGCCCCAAAGTATAAATCTTCTCTTATCTTTTTTCAAAATGACAGATAGACAAGTCCTTAATATGTATAGGTTGGGGTTTTCCAGGTTTGTTATAAGAAACTGAGCTCATATGGCGTGCACTCAGTTTGATCGTACCAAGTATTGTGGAACATAATAAGGTAAACCCGTATAAATCAATGAATTTGACTTACTAAGAACAAGGCTTAACTTTTTGCACAACCTATGTATCTATGTATCCTATGAGCTGTGCAGAAAATGATCATGGCCAGGGAAACAAGCAAGTTAAATCCCACCAAAAGCAAAACTACTTACCAGAATTGTCTTTGTCCCTCTTAACAACATATCTCTCAAGCCGTTGTCGCAACACCTAACCTGATATTGCAAAATACCATACAAAACACCAGTAACTAATATAACTTTCAAGAAAAAACAAAGTTTCAATACTTGCCTCATAACCGTCTTTTGTTCCACCAAGTCGGTTGCTGCTCTTGGATTTAGTACCATCTCGAGTGTTCCACCTTCGAACTCTGTTTGGGGGGGGGGGGGGAAAAAAAAAAAAAGGTATTAAACAAATCAAACAAACAACAACATGTTAGCAAAATCCAAGTCACTTAACCTCGATTGGGTTTAAACAGCTTCAAAGACTTCCTGAACATTAGTAACCAAAACCAAGGTTGACTTTCGGGGAAAAGGTATAAATAATAATATTTAGAATAAAAACCTGAACTTCAAATCCTTGAGTGTTACCCTCATGCTTACGCACATCATCTTACTCATACTCGCTTAAACATTAAAGAAAGAATTAGCGGCACATACTGGGCTGAAGTTACTTGAAATAACTTTGATGGTGCCAGCGTGTTGTGCAAATTTATACATACTGATCATAAATCATCCGGTATATGGTTATTCTTGATATGTTAATAACTGATTGAGCCCATAACTAGAGCCGGCGATATGGAATTGAACCCTTAAATTGGTGTAAACTTGGGTTGCGAGTAATCCTTTTTTGGGCATTGGGTCTGACCCAAAATCAATTATATTTAAAGAGTGGGTTGATTGGCGTGTAAGGCTGGGCGGGGAATGAGACACGTATGACGATCATACTAAATCAATTTTGAGCAAGTTTTTTTCTTCTAATCATACAATCATTTTATCTTAGTTTCGTTGAATATGACTTAGCCTTCAGTAAAGATGAGAAACGGCATGCCAAAGTGCTAAAAATGCAATCTAAACAATGATGCCTGCTAATTAAAATTGAGAGAATACAAACAAGTGGTAAAGCTTTGTACCAAGGTATTAGATACCGACAACAAGAACGTTAAGGTGCTTTACCGGAGAGCCCAAGTGTATATTCAAAGCCATGTAATGCATTTACTTATTTTGATTAAGATGAAGAGGAAGGCAAGAGCAAAAGGAAAACAAAGGTAGAATCTCCTTTATTTTTTAAATGTTTTATTTGCCAATGCGCTGTTCAATGTTTACATACTAGGATATATATATTGCAGGTAGTAACTTATGTGATTAAGGTTATTTTATATCTACATTGCAATCCGTTTGTAGAGTTGGCAAGATGGACAAGTTTGTTTTTAAGTATGGATAGCCAATTGAGGATTTGGTGCTGCCTATTTTACAAGTTTACAAGTGTCATTCTTTAGGTGGAGTGACAAGTTTTACATGGCTAAGCTCTCTATTCATCAGCGTGTTGAAGATGCACACGCGTACATGGTGCAAGATAATGAAGCTTTAGTTATACTTTAGAATGTCAAACATACCATTTTTTAGTTTTACACCAGAACCCCTTTGACATCACAACCTGGCAAAAGCACATATCCATTTCTTTTACTATTCTTGTCTACCACTTGCGTTCTATATTTTAGACTTTAGCTTACAATTTATATTGAATATTTGATTTGCTATTGCAGTACCGGAATAAAGGAAACTTTCAATTGATTAATAAATGTAATGGAGTGAAGTAAGCGGATTTGATCAAAAACATGAAGAGTCTTGGAGTATTGGGTTGATTATAGTGCTCGGGTTATTGTTAAAACTACGTTTGGGTAGGCGGTTCGCGTTCGTTCTCGCTCTTTTGAAACCCTCTTTGTAAGTTTATCAAATTTTGATTTAACTTGTACTTTTGTATGATAAATGATACATAGATGTTAGTTGTACGGCTCGTTTGCTAACAATCAAAAACAAAGAAAATATAAAGGTTGTTTGGTCTCGGTTAGGGTTCGAAAATGGAAGAAAGAAAAAAGGGTTTTGTTAGTTTTGATATTGTGGTCGTGATGGTTGAAAAACATTTATTGCTAATTATTTTATTTTGGATGATAACTTATTTAGCTTATTTTTGAGTTCGAAATGGCTTATTATGGGCTTATAAGCTCACGGCAAGTTTGAGGAACACAAGGGAAGTGTTTTTGGTTATTACCCTAGTATGTCATATTTTTGTGGACTATTTTTATAGCTTATGGTGATAACCAAATATGATACGTAGCTTATTAGAGTATTTTTTAGCTTATGGAATTGGTTTTGGAGCTATTGCACTCACGACCCAATACGCCTCAATATGCCGTGGCCTATTGAGTGCTTATTGTGGTCCAGGTTACTTTGTTACTTATTGATTTGGACTTATATATACTAATGGACTTTGGTATCGGGCTTAAAACGTATTGTGGATATATAAAACCCTTAATGGATCCTTATTGGGCCTTAAAGCCCAATAAGCGTTAACTAGTCGTTTTACCAGTTTTGGCGAACCTTTGGAAAG
Source organism: Tanacetum coccineum (assembly GCA_026074375.1). Taxonomy (NCBI): domain Eukaryota; kingdom Viridiplantae; phylum Streptophyta; class Magnoliopsida; order Asterales; family Asteraceae; genus Tanacetum; species Tanacetum coccineum. The sequence goes on along the minus strand of BQNB010000638.1, from coordinate 118,687 downwards.
AGAAACATACTTATGAATTGATGTTGAAAGTTGTTTTGGAGAAATACGTTTTGGTAAGCGTTGCGAGAAAGGATTTTGGTAATTTGTCGAAAAGTGGTAAATTGTGGAAAAAGTGTTTGGAATTAAGGTTTAAAACCTTGGAAAACGTTGTATAAACGTACGGGTCATGTCAAAATTTTGTAAAAATTCTATACTTAGAGTTTTCACTTAAAACGTGATTTTTCGATTTAATAATAAAATATTATTATTTTAATAAGTCGACTAAAAGACAAAAAAAATATATTTTTTCTGGGAACTTCTCTAAAATGTTTAACGTAAATAAACGTTTCATTTCGTATAGAATAAATGGTATATTTATGGTAACTAAGTGTACCGAATGGACATATCGAAGTATATTTATAAGTATTTATTATAAGAATTTACTTACATTACTTATTTATTTTGCTTAAATAGTATAAGTATATTATACTGAGATATGAGTTGGAATATGGTATCATTTGAAGTTAAGTCGTCAACCATCACACCACTAAAACGTTAAAGATAACCGTACAACATGCGTCTAACCTCTATGCACCAAACCCGAAAACTGTTTTGGAAATTGATGTCTAAGTGGAACATTAATTGGACTAGGTCGTGTTCGGACATCGTTGCATTTGCTTGTGCGATTTTGAGTTGGTTGGTTGAGACCTTTGCTTGAGGTGAGTTCTCGTAGCCCCACTTTTTAAATCTTTTCCATTGGGGAAAAATGATACCTAAATGTGTTTTGAACTGTGCGAAATGTGGTTTTGGTTTTTGGGACAATTTATGTGCTTATGACTGCTATGCGAATAATATGTGGTATGATTGTTCCTGCCTGCATCGAGGTGCATGGCAATGTGTGTGATTAGCATGAAATTACTATGTCTGTGAAGGGTCTGCCCTATTGTAAATGCTCCAACTGGTAGGCTTTTAAGTGCGTATGACCTCGGGGTTGCGACCCCAAGAGCGTTGGTACACGCTGGTGATAAGACTAGCGGAGATGCTAGGTCTTGGTACATGATTAGAGGGGATGCTAATTCATGGGTTTGTGATTGTTTGCATATATTCAATGTCATATTGCACAATTGTCCACTGTTTGAAATATTGGCACAACGACTGGGTTTCCTTCAAACCTACGAGCTCACCAACATTATTGTTGACGTTTTCGAGTATCATTTTCAGGTGAAGAGAATGATCGTTAAGGTTGAGATGTGTGATAGCAGACTTTAAGTGTATCCTGTATGGATCATGTTTGAGAGGTCTTGCTTTGGAAGTATGCTATGGATTTGTTTTCTTTAGGATTGATGTTTAAGATTGTTTGGACCCCTGCGTGGGCATTTGATTTTGTAAGTGACAATGTGATGTGTTCTTGTTGGGATTTCACTCAAGTCTGTACTTGAGGTGGATGATCTCCATGACACTATTTCATTAATGCATTTTAGAACTTCTCTATTTTGTAGCTTGTGTTATGATTGATCATTCCTTTCGCATACCCGTGTTTCCGCCTTTGTCGGGGTGTGACTAAAATGGCATGGGTACCAACCACAAACTCAGCAAGCCTTGTATCAGCGATTTCATCGACACGATCCTGCATCAAATCAATTTCATTTCATATAATTTAACCTGAAAAATACGTGATAAAATAAGCTTAAGCGTCAATAATATATATAACCTTCATAATACAGGGGGAATCAAATATGGAGATAAATGGATCGGTCAATGTAGTATTTTGTGAGAATTTGATCACCCTTAAATCTGCGAAAATTCACTAATGGTTAAAGAAATGCATATTAAGTATGTCTAATTAAGTACTCTTTCCGTCCTACAATTATTGTTCACATACAAGATATACACAGTTTAAGAAAAATACATTAATTGTTGTTTTGGTATTTACGAAAGCAAAAAAAAGACAGTTTTACCTTTTGATAATTAATTATTATTTTCTTTTATGTTTGTAAATACTAGTTTAAACTAAAGGTAATATGGTAAACTTAAACAAATTCAACTATTATTTTTAGAAGTGTACAATTATTTTGGGATAAACCAAAAAGAAAAAATGGACAATAATTTTGGGACGAAGGTAGTATTTACGTATTTACTATAAGGTACCTTTGTTTATAGGATTTAATTTGCAGCTGCTATGACAGAGCATCGAGTATTCTTTTTTTGGGTAAAGAGTTTTCCGGTAAATTTATTACGCCAAAAAATAGTTTAGTACAATGGATGTAGGTGGATCCCACATCTCAGCCCGTTACATAGGCAAACTTCTTCATTATGGAAGATACATAAAAATTACTAGACTACAATAGACTCAAAATCATCAAGTAATCTATTTCGTTGATCGACCTCGAACCTTGATATCAAAATTGTTGCATCTATTATGAATATTTTCAGGAATATCCTGACCGTCATACATGTCATCATCGTATGGATCGTAGTCATATTCTTGGTCAATGTCACCATATGTTCCCCTCCATTTTTCCAGCAAGCTCTTATTACCATATTCAACCCCCGACGGTCTAGAAGCCAGAAAACTTATCATTTCATTATCATCTGGTTTAATTTCATCCTCGCTACCTTGATCACCTGAATAATAACATTTTTCACAGATTTACCATCTTCATCCACAAGCACACATTCTCCATCCAGCAGCTGAGAGCATCTAGTATTCAAGGTAGCAACTACACCAACTTTAGCTATGCTTTGGGATGATATTTCGTTTCTATATATTTCCTTATCCTGTTTTGGGTTCTTATTAGAACAATGAGGATAATATTCATCTTAAGTGTAGGGAGGGTATTAGAATCCTTAGAGACTATTCTAGCATTTGTATTTTCTTTGTCTTCAAAATAATTTGTGATTTTATAATTTTTTTATTAGCTTGTGACGCTGGTTTGAAGCGTCTTGTAGGAACTTGGATATCATAACACAATGAAGATGGTTAGGGTTATCCGAATTCTAGAGAGAGAAATACTAGAGAGAAAACTTCTAGTGAGAGAAAGTGAATGCTTGTATTATGAAAAATGACCAACCACCTCTTCCATGGGATGGAAGAGGCTTATATAGTGTTACACAAACCGGCCCATAGGCCTTGTAATGGGCTTACACGTGGGCTTTAATACCTAACCCATTACCGTATGTCATACGATTTACATTAAACTACGAGCTACGATAAATTGTAAAATACACGGGGTGACCGAGTCTTTTTCTTAAACGTAACAATCTCCCCCTAAGGGAGGCCACCCTAGAAAATACTAACTTAAGCTCAGTAATCTTCCGACTATTCTGGTGTTCCAGCTCGTAGCCTTTGATTCTTCATTTTATATCTTGTACTTTGATGTAGTGATCTTTTAATCTTTAAGCTTGAGCTTGTTCCTTAGCTCGACTTGTGTGTGATTTTGAGCTTCTTTGAGATCATCAGCCAAATGTAATCTCTAATCATCATCTCGTGATCTTTCGCCATCTTGTGATCTTGTGACATCTGGAGCGACATGCTCATACCTTTCTTGATCTTGAAAGCTTGAATATTCTTTATTCTTGAAGTTCTTTAACTTTAACACTTGGTCACTTCAAGAAGGACGTGTAGTATCAAAGTAGCAGAAGCTTTGAAACATTTACTTGAGCTTTCATGATGTCTTAAGATGTGTCGGTAGAGTATGAGCATGTGGTTATGAATCTGACTTGACTCCGACTACCAGCTGCTACCTTCTAGAATACCTGCAGGTTTACGTTAGTAATAAACAAAAGAGTCTTTGTTCACTTTCGTCTAATGCGGTTGTAATAACTACGGTTCCTCATTTATCAGTATAAATACTACATGTGATCAGGTAGAATTTTGAAGAATCTCCTTGACAGGGTTTCGCAGCTGCACTAGTCGTTCTCAATACCGGAGCATCTCAAAGCAGACAACACATTATGAGTGAATCAGTGAGTTACTATCCCACCGATTGAAGAGAAAATTGATTTGAAAATCAATCAACGTGTCACTTATAAAAGTGTTTTTGCAACACATCGAGAGTTTTAAGCGTTTATCAAAATTCATCAACCGTCAATTTATAATCTGGACCGAATCAATATCCAGTGTCATAAGTTTGATCCATTTAGGATCTCACAAGTCACCTACCGTAGAGCTTGTTTGATGTTGGCTCTAGCAGGATTTCCATCTTCACTGTTAATACTTAAGTATCACTCGGATGTTCTGGCAATACCACAAGGATAATGCGTAGGAATCTTAAGATATTCCTTGTTTTCATAGTGTGTGAAAGACAAGTACATTGGAATAGTGACCTAATGAGATTTATGGATGATCTCTTGGCTCTAGACTCAATAGTGTGTTTTGCTTTTAGTGATCGGAGGCTAGAGCAGACTCCCACTTTTTCAATATCAACTAACTCGGAGTGAGAAAGTCGATAGAAATGCGTAAATCTCCATGAGAAATGAAAAAAGAGTCTGTTGATAGACCTTGAGTGGCTAGGGAGGGTTGTGCATTACTTCACTGGGTCTATGAAGACTATCTTTAATATCAGACAACATCTTAGTGTTTCTGATAGTTTATGCATTGACCCGGTTTCTACCTAAGTGTATGGAGGGCTTCTTTCTTTTCACCCTTTATCCTTACAATTATTTTTCATTCTTCAACCCCTTCAGTGCTTACCGAGACTTCATGACTAATACCTTGTTGGGTTTGTTCCAGTACTAGCTCCATCTCAGTCGGCACTATTTTCTTATTCTCACTTTTACTCCTTTTTATATCATACCTAAGGACTTCTACACTAACTAGTGAATTGTCCCTAGGTAGATCCCTCTGGTTCTGGCTGGATCATGGGAACTAATACCTAACCTTACCAACCTTATAACTCCGATAAAATTAAATGCATGGTTGGTCTTTTGGTACTGTTCTCCTTGCCATACAACCATTTGAAACGCTCCCCCTCAACATGTGCGTCGATATACGAAAATGTTTTAGCACATGGAGGATGGAGTACACACATTAGTCCGTAAAATCACATTTTTGTAAGTTTTCATATTTTAATCACATTTTCTCCCCTTATCAAAAATTTCAAACCCTTTGATATTTTGGATATCAATTGTTTCAAATATGTTAGAAAAACTGGGAGAAAATGTGCCGATTATTCACAAGCTGATTAGGGAACATATTAATGCTCCCCCTCAATCTATGAGGGTATGTGTGAGTGTCATGTATAATAATTTTGAAAGATTTTGAGTTTAACAAAAAACTCATGAAAAATTTATACAATGACACTTAACACTTAAAGATACACTACATAATAATAATAATGTACAAGATATAATATACAATATAAGATGATATTGACCTGAGTATCGGAATGATGAAATCATTATGTTCTCTGGATGAGTCTGTAGTTAACATCTCTTAACCTTCCACCAACAAAGCTTTCGAGACTCCTGAAAATTCGCCTGATCTTGAGCCTTCTCTCAATAAGCTTGATGAACTCCCGACTCCTCCGTTTATCATCCTTAGACCAAATCCTATGCTACATGCCAGGATTAAACTTGAACACCACGTAGTCTTTAACCATGACATCGAGCTTTTCTAGAATTCTCATCAATATGCCATCGCTGAACTTGTGCACCTCAGTCTCCCTCATCAGCTTCTTCTGATTATTCCTATCTCCGTAGATTACGGCCTGTGGCTTGTGGACAATGGTGTAATCTTCTTTGAATAGAAAATCAGTTGCATCTCATCTTGGTTGTGTAAGGTTGAGCTTTGTTTGATAGCTCTCAATACCGAGTTGCAAGTCTTCCACACGTTGTTTGATGACTATGTTCCTAATCCATAAGTTGACTGCGTTGAATAGATGAACTTTGTCAGCTCCAGATAAGTGGTTGATCTTGCCTTGAAGATGAAGCAGGTACAGGTCTTCAAAATCATTCGGATGCAAATTTTTAAAGTCGGCTTCCGAGATCTTGTATTCTTTGTAGTCAGCTCTGCGTAAAACAATCTCTTTCAAGTATGTGTAACCGTATCTGGAGAATGTCTTGAGACTAACAACACTGATAATCCGCATGTGAGATCTGACTGCATTGCGATCAGAAGGGGCACTGTGTCTTGTGATGTAGAATTCCTTGCGCTTGAACCACTAGTGTGAAATCCCGTAGGTTGCACTAATATCGTAGTCACGTTCACTTTCAATCCATAGTGAGGGTACTAATTCTTCAAGCCCGAAGTCTGGATAGTAAGCCGCTTTCATCTTGGATATTAACAGAGCATTCCTTCTTTCTTTGTCACCAGATACAAGATACTCCAGGTCTTTATTGAAGAAGTGTTGACTTTGTATTGTTACCTGACCTGGCGGACCTCATAGAGGTAATGGTTTGCTGATGTCGTGCACGACCCGATTACCCTCAGGATTCAACAAATCAATCTGATCTGTTAGTAACAAGTGGCACTCTTCTATCTGAAATTGAAGGGATATGTTGTTCTTGTGAAAGGGTCTGACTAACTTGTAAGCTGGACCTTCCAACTCAGCTTTGACGAGCTTCGACTTCCCAATCTGTTTTCAATACCAGTTGATGAAGGATCCCATATCTCCAGCTTTCCAAAGTAACTTGTTTTCTTTTGGATCTTTATATGTTTTGGCTAGTGCATCAGCCCAGTTGTTCTCAGTCTCAGGTAAATCGTTTAGAGGAATGACCCAGTCTGGTTCAGGTGTTTTCGGTGCTTCTTCTTCTGGTAACGGCTTCAACCAGTATGGTCGAGTCTTGATCTTTGGAAGGTGGGCAGCACCAGTATCTTCTGAGTCTGAGAGATGCACATCATCTGGTATTGGAACGTCATCAACAGGCTGTTCTGATAGGGAAGCATATTTTTGCTTGGAGGAGCTGGAGGGAGCTTCTCTTGTGTCAGAAGTCTTCCAAGCTAAGGACTTATGAACTGGAGGCTGTTTTGAAGCCAAAGCATCCGAATCATGTCTTTTCTTCTTGCTTTGATTAGAGTCTTTTAGAGGAGGTAGAGGAGGATCTTGGTCATCATGGCGTCTCTTACGAGACTTAGCCATTTTTTCATTAAACTCCTCCCTGTTTTCACGATCCATAGATGCCTCCAGAGCTTCATAGAGAGTTGTATGCTCCGGATGTGATCTGTAGGAGCCACTTTCAAACAACCAATCACAAATGATTTCTTTTATCTCAAATTCAGACAAGTCTCTAAAGCGGTCACGAATTGGAGCTTGGAGGGCATTGTGAACAACTTCTTTGATGACCTTATTAACGTATTTGTCAATCTTTGAATACATATCATGATTCTCCAGCGTGTAAACCTTAGATGAAAGAGCTTGAGCAGTATGGTCCTAAAGCTTGTTTTTCTTTGCAAAGTTAGCACATATCTTTTCCAGTGCAGAGACACGAGTAGCTAATTCAGTGTCAGCTGTGCTTTGTTGTTATGCAGGTGGTGGTGGTAGAAGTGTTGTAGTTGTTGTTGCGGTTGTTGCTGCAAAAATTGGTTCTTGAACTGGAGGTGATATCGGTTTTGGAGGTGTGAGATTGATGATGGGAGTGGATAGTGGAGGAGCTGATAAAGAAGCTTGATGGATGGGAATGGTTACCATGGATTCAATTTCAGTTTCCATATTAGCTTTACCTGGTTCTTCTTCAGTTGGTTTGTCATTCAGGAATTGATCACCAAAGGTAAAAGCATCGTCAAGATTCTTCATTGATGAGAGAGTCCCGGATGAGCTCGGTGGATTCTCTATGTGGACGTGCTCCTCAGTTGTAAGCTTCAAGCTTTCATGGACTTGAGGGTAAACCGTAGCAACAAAGTCTTCGTGCATGGGTTCAAGGTTTGGTCCAGCCTGAACCACGTGACTTTGTCCACGGTTTGATCCAGCCTGGTCTTCTTCCATGAGCACACGTTCTGGTGGAGGTTGAGACTCAGGTGTTTTACCAGGGTCTGATCCAGCCTGGCCTGAATCTAACTCAACAGTTCTTTCCTCTAGAGCCACTGTGTGTGATACTTCCTCACCATGTTCTTCATCATCATAAAAAATCTCAGTATCCGCCTTACTTGTAGATTTTTTTGTATCAGCACCAGTTTCAGCATCTGAAGGAGACGAAGTATCACGGATCACATTCGCGGATGTGTCATCCTGAGGTTGTACAGAGGGTCCAGTAGATCCGTCCTAAGTAACTGGAGTCCACCTTTGAAATATGTATTGATTCGTGGTACTTTTCTTCTTTGGCTTTTGTAGATCTAGAAGTGATTATGCAGCTAGCTCATCAGAAACAATTCCTTTCCCTTTGTCTTCAACAACTGGGAGTTTTTGGGTGATCCCTGAGTCAGGTTCACGAATAGCCACTCCACCGATAGGTGCTTGAAAAGATTCCAAGCTCATTTGAATACCTCTTTGGAGATTGTACTCATCATCTTCCACTTGAGGTTTAGAAGCCGGTTGAGGTTCTTCATCTTCTTCGTCAACCAGATGGTCAGACCTCTTTCCCTTGCGAACTTTCATCACTTTACCCTTGTGGATTTTCTTTGAGGGAGACGGCTTGGAGGTTTTCTCTTTCATAGGCTTAGTCTGTTTGGTAGGAGCAGGCTGTTTGATAGGTGCAGGCTTTTTAGACTTACCAGCTGGATGAGTTGTATTCTTCTTTCCACCCTCTTTAGCTTTGGGTTTATGAGCAGCCATTTCCAAATATTGCTGGTAGTATGGTGACTTTTGAATGGCTTTTGTAATCAACTCTTGTAGAATAGGCTTTCCAAAAACTTCATCCTTTTCGCCTTTGGGGACGAACTTGAGATTACCAAGAAGAAAGTCATCTCCCGTAATGTAAACATGAGATACATGTCTTCTGTGAATGTTATGTCTGCTCTATAAATAATATATTATAAGCTTTGTGAACCGGCAGTAAGGAATGACGTGAGTTGTTGGCTTCTTGGTAGGAATATTAAGATTAGCCCGATGAGTAAAGAAAGTCTGGATCGCTTGTACAAACTCTTCCCACAACAGTTCAGCATAGTCAACATTGGTTCTTGTGATAATATCCCACAATATTTGAAGAACAGGGTGTCTAGGTTTATCATTTCCAGAAGTCTTCCTTGTTAAGAACTGGTTGATCAAAGATAGAATAGCTCTCCATGGCTGATATAAGTTATTCACGTGCATCTTGGAAACAAAGTGAATTTCTTCTGGGTAGCCTAGTTCGTTCACAAAGTCCATAACCTGTTCAGCAGCTAAAGGTGACTTAAATGGATGAGCTGAGTCTACAGGGGTAATCTCTAAAGCCTTACGAAGAAGACCAACATTAAGAGTACACCACTGTTCATCCAGTTGGAAGCTGTATACACTAGTCTTTGCATCTTGTACAAGGGTATTCCAGAACTGCTGTATGTAGATAGTTGGAACATTTGCTGATGTAGTGAATGCTCTGAAGAAATTTGTGTTTTGGAGAATGTCAACTAAGATGCAAAAGATAGGATTCTTTTGAAATTTTTGTAGATCCAAGAGAAGATTGCCCTTTCCAACAGGTAACCATGCATTGAAAGGAAGAATTTGTTTGTCAGATCTTGTAGGAGTAGGAGCGGGAACATTCTCTTCAGCCATCTTATCTGCTAAAGAATATCAACACATATAGACAAAATAGCAGATAATTGATGTTAAATGACAATATTAGCCTTGTGTTTGACTTGCCATACCATGTTTGATTAAGTTATGATTAAATCTGGTTTGATGAAATACTACACATTGAGTCACAAGACAATCAAACAAGTCAACTTTAGTTAAAGGTCCAGGAATTATCCGACATGCTCAATCACAAGTTAACTGAGCCCGGATGGGAGTTAACTAGATAATTGGGCCTTTGGATTGGGCCTATAGAGGTTATTGGGCTTAATGGGCTAAGACATGGAAGTTTGGCCCAAACCGCTGCCTAGCAGTTCACCAAACCGCCATATAGTGGTTTAGGTAAACCGTCGTGTAGCAAGTTACCAAACCGCCATATAGTGGTTTGAGTAAACCGCTGCTAAGTGTTTCACTAAACCGCCACATGGTGGTTTGGGCAAACCGCTGAGTAATGATGATTGACAAACCACTATGAATAAAATATTATTAATATATAAAAAATAATATTCATCCTTAAACCTCTGTGACCAAATCGCTATAAATATTTTATTAGTATTTAATCAAACCGCTGCCATTTGGAAAAAATTCAAAATAGAGGTTTGATTATTTTAATATTAAAAGAATAATTTACCAAACCGCTGCCATGCAGCGGTTTCCCTGCTTTATTAAATTATTAAAATATATAGCAAACCGCTACCTACAAACATAAAGCAAAGCGCTGCTTAGATAATCAAGCAAACCGCTGCTTAGATTAACAAGCAAACTACTACCTAGAATTTTATGCAAACCGCTGCCTTGAACACATAACTTAAACAACATTTTTCTAACAATTTTGGCTAATCAAAACACAATCGAAGGCATACTAGATCATCTTAACGCCTCTAACAATCATTTAGAACAACCTAAACCTTTACATTACATCAAAGTTGAGCCTTACATTACCATTTAAACAACGATTTCATTAAAATTCATAAGGGGTGCATGCAATCTTGATTAGCTACACTATTTTTGACATCATAACATCAACTAAACACATTCAAATAGTTTACACCCATAACCAAACCTCTGTTGACTTTCTAAAGTCAACCTTTAAACGAAAATTATCATATCATGCATACGAGTGATTGAAGATTGAAACTAAACATCAAACCATCATCATCTAGGCCTAAGGAACACATTCCAACACTCAAAACACACTACCAAATACTCAAATTGACTTTGATCAAAAGCGAGAGAAAAATCAATCTAAGAGCACAGATGTGTTTGATCTACACGAAATCATTCATGATCGAGTGTTTAACAGCCCTAAATGCATATACCCTAGCATTCAATTTACATTACCTAACAACATTTTAATTTTTGAAAACCCTAGGTATATATCTAGAGATTCTACTCGTTTTAATGTGTTTTGAAACGATTATTTTTTCCTACAGTTACAACTAATCGTATAGAATAGAGTTTTAGTGTTACCTTTTGCAAGAAAATCACTTAAGATCAAGAATAAAATATGGCAAATCATGGTGGTGGTTTGCGTGAGAGAGTGTGTGTTTTAAAGTTTGACTAGTAAAAGAAAGTTTGACCAGTTGGGCAAACCGCTGCCTTATCTAGTCCTAAGTTTTGGAGTTTGGCAGTTTTAGTCCTTGGGGTTTCTAACATCTATTATTTTCGGTTTAAAGTATTGAAAGGGTTATTGAGAGATAAGAAACAAATAAGCAAATTGAACCTAAGTCCCTATACTTTCTAACTGACAATATTGGCCCTTTGAGTTAATATTAATTGACTCCCTTTCAAATTATAACCCGTTTCAAATACAAAAACTTTTCCTATTAATTGTGTGATGCTTTAGAAACCCGTTTAATGAAATAAATTTGAAATCACTCTCCTCCTCAAACAATTACCCGTTTTCTATTTAAAGAGTTGTAGTTATTGATTAAGTGTCAAATTTGTTTTAAAAGCACAACCTGATTAATTTTCTAACAACACTTTTTCCACCGTGGTTAACACAAATAATTTTGAAGAATCAATTAAGAAAAAATTATCTGGTTAAAAAGAAGACTTCTCTTCTTTTCAAAGAAGTAACGCACTGAAACGTACATCACTCCTATGATGCGTGGACATGAAGTAATCCATACCCGAGAAAAATTAATTACCCGTTGTCAGGAACAACTGTCTTTTTGACGACATGCTTTCCTCAGATTGAAAAGCGGGTTTCAGTCTGAAATAACTGCAAGCCATAAAGACATATTTTAAAATGTTTGAACTTCTGCTCGAACTTTATTTAAAGACCCGTGGGGGTTGTTGAACGACATTTCTAGGTCCGTAAATATCATCGATTTTCAGAAGACATGTCTTGAAATATATTTTTGGAATTTTCTATTTTCTGATTTTTATGGTTTTTGTAGGTTTTATATTTTTGTATTTTCTTTTTGGTTTTAAATATGTACATAGGATACATAAAGACCATATTTTACTCATCCTTTTCTTCTTGAAGACGTTTGAGAGTTTCCGAAGACATACTCTTCATTCCAAGTCGCGGGAGTAGAAATTTGAACCGCTCTCTTGGTAATGCTTTTGTGAATATGTCCGTAAGTTGATACTCCGTCGTCATAAAGTAAAGTTCAACCACCTCATTCTTTACTTGCTATCTTATGAAATGGTAACGTATGTCGATGTGCTTTGACCGAGAGTGCTGGACATTGTTGCAGCAGAGAGCTATAGCACTTATGTTATCATAATACATATGTATATTATTGAATGCAAAGCCTTAGTCTGTTAGCTGTGGTCTCTTCCAAAGGATTTGAGCACAACATCCAGACATGGCAATGTATTCAGCCTCTGTTTTTGAGATAGCAGTGCTTTTTTGCTTCTTCGATGACCAGCTCACTAATTTGTCTCCAAGAAACTGAGCACTTCCAGACGTACTTCTCCAGGTATCTTGACAACCTGCATGGTCAGCGTTTGCATAGGCTGTTAGTGCCATAGCGGTGTCTTTCGGATACCAAAGACCCCAGTTAATGGTTCATCTGAGGTACCGAAAGACATGCTTAATTGCTTTAATGTAATTTTTGGTAGGAGAAGCCTAATACCTAGCACACATGCACACAGCAAATACAAGGTCTGGTCTGCTGGCAGTGATGTACATTAATGAGCCGACCTTACTTTGAAACTGAGTCTGGTTAACTGGAATCCCTAAGGAGTCCTCATCTAGCTTTGATCGATCCACCATTAGTGTATCTACAAGGTTACAAGAATCGATTCCATATTTCTTTATAATTTCAAGAGCATATTTTGATTGATTAATAAAGATGCCTCCGGGACTTTAAGAAACTTGTAATTCTAAGAAAAACGACATTTGTCCCATCATTGACATCTGAAATTTTGAACTCATCTCTTTTGAAAATATGTCACAAGCTTTAGGATCAGTCAAGGAAAATATAATATCATCTACATAAATTTAAACTAGAAGAATATGTTTTCTTGTTTTGCGAGTAAATAATGTTGGATTAACTACACCCTTGGAGAACTTATTATCCAGAAGAAACCTTGATAATGTGTCATACTACGTCCGGGGAGCCTACTTTAATCCATAAAGAGCCTTCTTCAGACGATAGACGTGTCTAGGATGATCTGGATCAATGAAACCCTTTGGTTGACTGACATAGACTTCTTCTTTCAGCTCGCCATTTAGAAATGCAGTCTTGACATCCATCTGGTAGATGGTCATGTTCTTGCTGGTGACATTTGTAATGAAGATTCTGATAGCCCCGATTCATGCAACCGGTGCAAATGATTCCTCAAAATCGATACCCTCCTCTTGATGATATCCCTTGGCTACTAACCGTGCCTTGTTTTTCTGAACATTACCATATTCATCAAGCTTGACTTTGTAAATCCACTTGAGAGCGATTGTCATTACTGTTGGTCCCTTGAAATGTGATATAAAGTTTATCAATTTAGACTTAACCACATTCCATAGCAACAAAGTAAGTTTTAAACAAATATATATAATCAATATAAAGAACAAGTTTAAAATACACATAAGTACTTTTCAACATATAAACTATTATTAGAATCAAATAAAGAATCTATGACACACCTTGCTTGTGGAATAACAAGGTGGTTGAATGACAATTGGGGTGTTATCTCCTTTGAACTTATTCTCTAACCAAAGTTATGAGAATAAGAAAACAAACTTGTTATGACTAAACTGAAGCTTCATCTTTCAGTAGTACGAGTCATTTTGTTTGAGATATAAATGAACTCTTCAATGTGTATCTCACTAATTGGAAGAGATGACATTTATTCTAGGAATCCCTTTCCTTTTATAGGCAAAGGGATTAGGGTTCACAAGTTAACCTAATAGACATGCCAAGCATTAAATAGGTGGTTGAGCTATCATTTAATGTACGCATGCTCTATAGTACTAGATACAGTCCTTTAAGGAAAGTTTAATGTACTTCTATACCAACTTTAGAAGTAACATTTCCCAAGGAGATTGCTTTATTCCTTTTGACATAAAGCAATCTTTTTCCCGCCTTATAAACCTTCTAGAAGTGAAACAAAACGTTTCAGCTTCTGTTAAGGAGATAGACAACGTTCAGTTTAGAATTGTCAACTAAGCTAAACTAAAGCTCCAACCAAGGGCCTTCTTTAGTTTCTGTACCGCTGCATAAATTAAAGTGAAGATACTTCCCAATCTTCTAAGGACCTAAAGAGCTGACGCTGAAGAAGCTTCAGCGACTTAAACTAAAAGACTTCAGCTTGAGTAATACTTAGGGGATTTTATGTTTAAATCTACTAAAAGACTAAAGGGCTCAGGAACTGAACCCAATAATCTCCCCCTATTTGAATATACAAATAACCTAAGTTAGAATCAATTGTAAGTGAGCAAAATAACTTCTTCTTACACAATTGATATAGATTGAACAACATAAACTGATAACCATTCATTCTAACTTTCATTACATTACATTTACAAAAGATAAAGTTATTATAAATGATTTCTATATTACTGCCTTAGCTGTTCACTGACCCTCTTCTTCATGCTGAACCTGATGACTTGTGTTTCTTTGTTGACCTGGAATGGTCTTTTAAGTCACCGGTTCTTTTTCTTTTATTGTTAGCTAACTCATTTAGCTCATTCAGAGGATCTTGTTCTTTGAGGGGTTTGTTTAAGTCAATCTTTAGTTCTTGTTCAGTTTGAGTCAGCTGATCCAATCTTGTCTTTTCCAGATCATAAATGGTTTTCCATCCTTTTTCACTTTTGTCCGGACAAGCTTGTATTACTTCTCTCTATTCTCCTAAATGTAGATCACTAACCTTGAGATTTGAGATGACTTCATCAAACCCGTCTTCGCTATATATTTTCAGTGTGATAGGGCATTTCTTTGTGAGAACTTCACATTTTGTGATCTTAGGGATTTTATTTCTTTTTAGCATCTTGTCATAGTATTTATCAAAGAGTAACTTCTTGGTGTAGTAATGTGTCACAACATTTTTGCCTAAAAGATCAACTAATTAATCTTTTAAGTTTGTGTTAGCATCTTTGGTGTTCTTCTCCCCCTCATCAGGTGAAGCAACCGCTTTGCCTACTGAAGGAAAATTCATGCTTGCAGCTGCTGATGCATTTTCTACCATGGTGGAAAACCTGTTCAAGGTATTAGTAACCCTATGCAAAAGACTTGGAAGAGAATCTAAAGTCTTGAGCTTTTCTTGAACTGAAGAAACTTGACTTGGCAAATTAAGAAACTCTATTGGAAGTTCCCAACGAATGTTCTTAAGTTCAGCTACCTGGGATGAAATACTGGAGATAGTGGAAGTGAATGTATCTAGTTTTGTTGGAATCTCTTTTAGATCCCCAGGCAGCTCTATTTCCATGTCTATAACATGATTTTTTAGCTCTTTAATCTCTCCAAATAATCCATTAATTTTTTAGGGGAGCTCTTTCAGTTCAGTTGGTAAGCATCTAGCAAAGTCATGTAAGGCTAAAAGTTTGGATAGTTCAGGTTTCAAAGAAGTTACCAGAAGTTCAGTAAGCTGGTTGATGTATGGATATGATGGCTTAGCTTTCATAAAGGTAACTTCTATTTCAGCTTTGGCTTTTGCTTGTTCCAGCTCTTCCTTATGAGATTGAGTAGCTTCATTGTCTTTATCTTTTGAAACCTCCTCTTCCTCTTTACTCTCATCTGAAATAATGATTGACTCATATGTTAGAGAGTCAAGAGTGAAGAAGGAAGATCTTGTATCTTTTAATATATCTGATAAATCCTCTAACTTTACTTTAAGTGAGATGTCATTAGCTCTGGATTCCTCATTTGCACCTGAATTAGTGTGGGCAGTTTTTAACCCATCTTTAGCAGATTTGGTTTTATCTACAAGAACACTTGGATTAGATCCTACAAATATGTGATCAAATGAGTAGTTTTTGGTTTCTTCATCCATACCCTGTTTTTAAGATATGAAATCCTTAGGAACAGATATTCCAAGATCAGCTTCAGCTGTGGAATCTGCTGAAGCATCATGTCTTGATGCAGACTCAGAGTGCAAATGAAAGATGCTGAATAAACATGTTCAATAATAATAAATGCAGGCATTCTACTATGGAGCTGAGGGTGGGTTCCTTCTTTACTGGTGGCCCCTAAAGATGTTAGTCCACCATCTGCTTATTGTGCCTTTTTATGCATTTCACTAACCACTGGTGTGGGAGGTGAAGGATGGCTTAAGCTTTTGTCCCTGGTCGAACTGGACTAAGTATCTTTTTCTGATTGGCTAGTTTTGGATTTGGATGCCTTAGTCTTGGACTCAGATGTATGTTTTGAAGATTGTTTTCTTTTGAGTCCACTTTTAGCTATAGGCTTTTTGCTTTGGGGAACCTCTTCAGTTTGTGAAGAGGGTTTTGGAGCTTTGGAGTCTGCAGGCACATCTAAATTGTAGATAGCCTTCATGTGGGTAGTGAAGGGAGGTTCTTCAGGTTGGTTTAGCTTTAGTGTCTAGTTGTGAACACTGAAGACCTGAATGGGGTTTATGGTGAGCTCCTCATCATCATATTCAGGCATTATATGTTCAAGCAGAAGAGATATAAACCTAGGATAGGGAACAATATTTTCCATAGTCTTCTTGTCCAGCTTATGAATTAGATTCTCCCATATTATCTTTACATAATCAACCTGTACTCCATTGGCCAGACAATACAAGATAGTGGCATCCTTATTTAATATTTGATCTAGGCACCTGTTTTACCACCTAAACACTACATGATTTGAGCCATCGGTAACCTTCACCTAGGAGGAAGGCAACTCTTTTTAGGAGTTCCTTTTGCCCCAATCTCTCCCCTATACCCTATTGTTGCAAACCATGGTCTCAATGTTGTTATAAAGGGTGGGGGAATATACATACTTGAGTGAGGTAGGTATTGTGCTCTAAGAGCATTTCTAAAGGTTGTAATACCTATGTCTCCTCTAACTCCTCCTGTGGGAGTGGATACCTAAACCTTAGAGCCTTTTAAGGTCTTTGCTATATACCAAAATTCACTCAGGTACTCTTTGTATTGAGTTGGGGCTCTTGTAAATGCTTCATTTAGACAGCCTTTAGATATGAAATCTAACACATCCTTAAAGTATTCTTGGTTGGGATGTGAGGGATATAGGAGTGCAACTTCATTATTGGAGGTGAAAGTGATATCATCAAAGGTGAAATCAACATGACTTGCAGGTAGAAAAGGATTTGGGCTTTTAGGTTTGTCAAAAGTGACATGTTCTTCTTTAGGAGTTATTTTAGGTGATGATGGGTTTTATAAGGATGATTATGCCATTTGGGTAGTTAGGGTTTTGAAGTTTTGATCTGGTTTGAGGTGTATGTTTGGTTAGGTCCGGATGAATTTGTGAGAATGAGTAGTTGATGGGTTTGTTATGATTTATATGATTGATGAAATTACAAATTTTTCTTTGAGAAATTGTAATATTCATTTAAGGTTATAAAGCTATGGGAATGTTTAGGGTTTGTTTTCAACGTGTGCTAAACTTTGTATTTAATGAAAGTTAGCAAAGCATGTATTTGACACCTAGAATAGTGAACAACCATCTATTCACTGTAAAAGTAAGTGAGAGAAAGACGATGAGGTCATTCTAACTTTTGGATTTCTTCTTTTAATATATTTAAATATTAATTTTAAAAAATTACACCCGTTTTTTAAAAACTAACCTTAAGATTGATGTTTGAGAAAAAGCTGAACTAGGTTTAGGTTTAGTGTTATGTCTTGTTGAATAGATTATTGTAATCTTCATCATCATCAATCTTTTAGCAAAGGCGACAAAACTACAAATGCTCATTCAAATCCATGAATGAGACATTTATGGTTGATCAGTTACTTCACTCGAGAGATAGCTGAAGATTTAGATAAAATTATTTGTCGAAACTGAACTAAAGAAAATACATTAGGTTTGTTCAGTTCTTGACTTAACCAATATCTATGCTCCAGCGAAGGCGACAAAACCACACATGCTTACACAAATCCATGAGTGAGAGATATGTGATTGCTCAATTACTTTACTTAAGCAAGTTAAAGGTTTTATGCAAAGACTAAACTGACATTTTACATGAAAGTTTGTTCAGTTTTGGGTGAAGGAGCTGAAGCTTCAGTTTTCTTCAGGCAGTGCTGAAGCTTCAGGTTTTGAATCAATGTTTAGCTTACCTAGTTCAACGATCAATATTTTGAAAGTTAGCTCATCTACAGGCTTGGTGAAGATATCAGCAAGTTGATATTGAGTAGGAATGAAATGTAATTCAATGTCCCCTTTGAGAACATGATCTCTGATAAAGTGATATCTGATATCAATATGCTTTGTTCTTAAGTGCCAAATTAGATTGTTTGAGATTGCAATATCACTAGTTTTATCCCAAAATATGGGTACCTTTTCATATATGATGTCATAGTCAGTGAGTTGACTTTTCATCCATAGTATGTTGGCACAACATCCAGTAGCAGCTACATATTCAGCTTTAGCTAAGGTCATAGCTATAGATTGCTGTTTTTTAGCACTCCAGCACACAAGTTTGCCTCCTAGCAATTGACAAGCACCTGAGGTGCTTTTCCTGTCTATGTTGCATCTAGCATAGTCAGAGTCTGAGTATCCTTTTAGGTCAAAACCTAAACATTTTGGATACCATAGACCAAGACTAGGAGTACCTTTTAGGTACCTGAAAATTCTTTTAACAACAATAAGGTAGGATTCCTTAGGATTTGCTTGATATCTTGCACAGAGACAAGTAGAGAATTAAATGTCAGGTCTACTTGTAGTTAGATACATTAGTGATCCAATCATACCTTTATACTGAGTCTTATCTACAAATTTGCCACTAAGATCTGGTCCTAAGTTGTTAGGGGGTACCATTGGAGTCTTCACTAATAAACCATTTATGTCCTACTTTTTTAGCAGATCCTTGAAATATTTTTCTTGGTTGATTGAAATGCCTCTTTCAGATTGCCAAATTTGAAATCTAAGGAAGTAGGTGAGAACACCCATCATGCTTATTTTATATCTTTGAGTCATCAATTTTGTGAACTGTTTGCACAATTTTGTGCTAGTGGACCCAAAGATAATGTCATCAACATAGATTTGCAAAAATCATATCAGATTGAGTTTTGTAGATAAATAGAGTGTTGCCTATCTTGCCTTTTACAAACTTATGTTTAGTAATAAAGGTTAAGAGAGTCTCATACCATGCTCTTGGAGCTTGTTTAAATCCATAAAGGGCTTTGTCCAGTTTGCAGACATGGTTGGGAAACTTATTGCTCTAGAAACCTGGAGGTTGTTTGACATAAACTTCTACTTTTAGTTTACCATTGAGGAATGCACTTTTGACATCCATTTGATAAACTATGAAATTCATGTATGTGACAAAGGCAAGAAAGATTCTGATTGCTTTAAGCCTTGTAACTGGAGCAAAGGTCTTATCATAATCTATGCATTCTTGCTGATTGTAGCCTTTAGCCACAAGCTTTGCCTTGTTTTTGATGACAATTCTAGTTTCATCTCTTTTGTTTCTAAAAACCCATTTTGAGTCGATTATCGTTTTACCATAAGGTTCAGGAACTAATGTCCAGACTTTGTTTCTGGCAAATTGGTTTAGTTTACCTTGCATGGCATCAACCCATCCAGGATTGTTTAGTGCTTCAGAAACCTTTTTAGGTTCTTTTTCATAGAGAAAATCTACAAATAGACATTCATGAGCTGAAGCAGCACTAAGTTGTTTGGCCATGGCTCTTCTGAGCATTCCAGCCCCTGGATTACTGATGACATCAAATAACGTCACTTTATTATATCATTTATCCCATTTATTTTGCCCACTTTTATATAATTATTGCATTATTTGGTACTTAATCGCTTTAAAGTTGATAAATGCAGTAATTTAGGAGTGTTTTGTGAAGATAAGCTAAAAGGCATATAAATTAGAGCTAAAACGAAGACATTTGAAGATTTCTAAAAATTCACCAATGCGTCGTATCCAACTAAAGAGATACGGCGTATCAACGCCAAGACTTCACAAGAAAACGCGTTTGACCAATTCCCAATACGACATATCCATGCTATCTACATACGTCGTATCCATGAAGATAACTATTCGAAGATACAGTAAATCAAGTAAATTGGGAATGATATCAAAGATTTATTACGAACGTAGTGCGCACTTCAAGGAATCCAGCCTAATACGCCGTATCGACATATCTAGATATGGCGTATCAAGTATTTTTCAGCAACTATAAATAGAAGACTCAAAAATGAGTTTTCAGTGTGCAATATCATATTCTTTATACAATACTCATCATAGATGAATTTTAGAAGAGAAGATCAGCCATAAAGGTCAAGCATTGATCACAACTCCATAGAAGACATCGTGTAATTTTTACTTTCTTAATCGTTTGATTTCAATTGTTTGATTACGCTTGTATAATTACAATGGTTGTGGGCTAATACCCTCGGGTATTGGTATTAGACATCTTAATGAAAGTTCAATGTTTGGTTTGTTTTAAAATCGATTTCTTAATTTATCGTTGATTGTTTAATTATGTTTATCACCTCATACTTGTTTATGTGTTTGAATATGCGACCTATCATTCAACTAGGTCTAGTGTTATGAACCAAGTAATCTAGATACCGGGATAGCTCTCCATATCGTGTCTTATATTACTGGACCAATAGGATCACAAATAATGTTCTGTCTTTATCTTTTGATTATGAGCTTAGTTGGACCGGTAGGTGACCCGTTTATGTTTCAGCAATCATGCTCTTAATTAACTGATAAATATTGGAATAGTGGACTACCAATATATAAAACACCTTCAAACAATAAGTGGGTAAAGTCCCGTTGGGCTAGAGTTTTAACAGGATCACCACTGCTTTAATTCTCTAAGATAGATTATAATTAAACTAAAGGATGCTTTATGCGGATGCATTAATTGTGACATGATTAATTGTGTCTAGGTCTTAGGATGATGTCCCGCCTAAGTCTTAAGAATAATATGCCGCTTCGAGATAAGTAAATCATTGCACTAAAACAAACAAACCATCATTGAACCGGATTTAATATGGCTAATATAGTTTTCTGTCATTTGGCTTGTACCGCTTATCTATCTTCTAATCTTCATCTTTTGTGTTTATTATGTATTGAATTGGTATTTGTCATCACCAAACCTGTGCCAGTCTCTCAGGCTGAATACCCCATTTCATTAGACAACATACATAGCATGGGCTTAACCAGTAAATAGACTAATTAAAATACTGATAGAATATAGGATTAAATTTCCATTCTTAGTGTTTGACACCCTACTTACCGCGAACTCTATCTTGCCGGGTACACTGCTCGTTAAAGTGTTGTTTTAGGTTTGTCGGCTAAATATAAATGTAAAACTTGATAATCAAATAATTGACCCTACACGACAACACACCAATTACCAATTATATTGACCAGCTCAATGTGTTTGTCTTAAGACCATCTGTCTTGAGGAGCTGGAGTGACCATTGATGGAATGGGTAAGGGTGATGTTAGGATTAGAATTGTATTTTGTGCTGAAGTATCCTCTATGCTTGGAGAGGATGAGTGTTTAGAGATCTGAATGTCTTTAGTGTTTGGGAGATTATCAATGATTTGTTCATCATTGGTGTGATTGGAATGTTCAGAATGATCATCATTTAAGATTTCATCATTTTTGAACAGATTGATCATTTTGATCATTATGATCATTTTGATCAGTTTGACCATTTTGGTCAGATGAAACTTTAGTTTCAAGAACAACTGGTTCAGGATATTCATAGGGTTCTATGAAGGACACATCACTGTTGTTTGTTTGATACCTTTGAGAAGGTTCATAAGGAAGAATATATAATCATCATGTAGATATCTTTTTGTTTTAGCAATTTTGATGTTGTCAACTAAAGGTTTTGAGAATTTGATAGCATTAGAGCTTTCATCAAATGTGATGTGATAGGTTTCTTTAGTTTTTTGTCTTCTAGCATTGAAGACTCTGAAGGCCTTGGAAACAAGTGAGTATCCAAGAAGATAACCATCATCAGCTTTTTCATCAAATTTTCCTAAGTGATCTTTATGATTGTGGATGTAAACTGGACATCCAAAGACATGACAAAAACTAATGTTTGGGATTCTCTTACAAAAAATTTCATAAGGAGTTTTGAGATGTCTTTTCATAATGGTGGATCTGTTTTGAGTGTAGCATGTAGTGGTTACAGCTTCAGTCCAATATTGTTTAGAAAAGACAGATCCTGAAAGCAATATTCTTGCAGCTTCTATGAGGGTTCTATTTTTCCTCTCAGCAACACCATTTTGTTCAGGTGTGTAGGGAGAAGAGAAATTTTGAGAAATCCTTTTTTCATCACAGAAGTTTACAAGAATGCTATTCCTGAATTCAGTACCATTGTTAGTTCTGAGTTGTTTGACTTTGATGTCATTTTGATTTTCAACTCTTTTGATGAAGGACATGATGGTTTCAGGTGCTTGACTTTTCTTCTTCAAGAAGTATACCCAGGTGTACCTTGAGTACTCATCAACAATGACAAGGGTGTACTTTTCATGGTTAATGGACCTAGGAGTTACAGGTCCAAATAAGTCCATGTGAAGAAGATGAAGACATTTCTTGATAGAAGATGTCTGTTTTGTTTTGAAACTGGCTCTATGATGCTTTCCCTTTTCACATGATGAACATGGTTTGTCCTTTGAGTAGACAAGTGAGGGAAGACCAATAACAAGATTTTGTTTTGCCAGTTTGTTGATTGTTTTGAAGTTTAGATGAGCAAGTCTTTTATGCCAAAGCCAGTTGAGATTTTTAGAAGCTTTGGCAAAGAAGCATGATTCTTGAGCAGAAGATGTCATGTCAAGAACATATACATCTCTTACTCTTGGAGCAATCATTACAACTTCTTTGTTGGAGTTGAAGATTGTTCCTCTTTTCTCATCAAACTAAACAATATACTTAGCATCACAGAGTTGACTGATGCTAATTAGATTGTACTTAAGACCATTTACAAATTCTACTTTTATGAAGACTATACCATTACATTTGATAGAGCCATAACCTTCAGTTGTGCATGTAGAGTCATCTCCAAATACTACTTTAGGTCCTGATTGTTCTACGTATTTGTACAGGTAACTCTTGACACCAGTCATATGCCTTGAGCATCCACTGTGTAGGTACCAGATGGGCTTCCTGATGTCACACTGCACAAATACGTTTAGAATGGTTAGTTTCACTTAGAAACCCACCTTTTAGTGGGAGTCTTAGATCTGTTAGCATTTGATGATTAAGCTCTAGTTGATTTTAAAGCCTCAGCGTGCTTTACCTCTTTTGAACCATTCAGTATCATAGTGATCAGTTGTGGTATGAGTTGAACTACCACAAACTTTACATCTTTTGAATGCATGTTGAGGATTTCTTGGATTAATCTCTCTTTCTAAAGAGATAATCTTATTATGACCATTTGTGTCATGGTCATAACTTCCCGATAATCCACATATGGGATAGTATAAACACTCATTGGATAAATGATCTATACAACCATAGTGTATGCAAGGTGGAAAGAAGCGTTTTGATAGTCTTGGGATTTTAGATCTTAAAGAAGCTCTACCCAGCCTTTTGAGATGCTAAGACATGTTCATGGTAGAAATGTACTCAGCATGATCACAAGTTTTGTGATCAGTTTTCTCACACCTTTTACAAAACAAAACTTTATAACAACTTTCCGAGAGATGATTGTTTAAGCCACATAAATCGCAACTCTTTTTTAATTGTGTTTTGTAATTGTTTTGAAGTGCATTTTGTATAACCTGTTGTGATTGATTACTTCTAGAGTAAGATGATTGATTCCTACTAACTTTTAATTTTAGATTGTTAAGTTCTTTCATTACAATAGCTAAATGAGGATCTTCTTCAATTTTCACACTCTTTAGTTTACCAGCAGGAGCTGAGTGAACTTTTGAAGTTGAAGAGCTTTTGTTACCCTTAGCAGGAGCTGAGGATGGTTCATTTATTATGACACCTTTTAAAGCTTCAATTTTGAATGTGGATTTTGACCTTAAAATTGATTTGATAGTCTTTGGTCCAGAAATAGGTTTAGGACTATTCAACTTCTCCAGTGGATGAAGAGGGGTGCTACAGACTGAAGATTCATCTGTTGAATCATGCTCAGTCGCTGAAGAGTCAGTGACAGCAACTGAAGGATCAGTTGTGTTTCTTTGTGACTCAGCTGGGAGTATCCTACTAGTATCATGATTTGGCAGAATAAAACCTTCAGCTTTAGATAACCAGGGTCTTTCAACACCAGGTATGGTCACTTTTGTGTCATCAGCTGAAGATTTTACAAAGACTAGGTCTTTTTGCCCTGAACTGGATGGATCTTCAATGAGTTGGTCAACTCCTATAATTCTCTTTTTTTGAAAGGGGATTTGTTTACTGATACACTGATTTACTTTGTTAGAACTATTAAGCCATGTTTTAGTGATTGCTTTTAGCTCTTTCAGTTCAATTCTTAAGTTTTTATTCTCTTTATGAATTTTAGTTTTTACATGTAGCATGGTAAGAAAATCAAGTTTTACTTATTTTAATACTAAAAGCTGTTCTTTGCATGTATTCAGTTCATGAACAAGATTTCTATGTTTTGACAAAAGATTACTTCTTTGTTCTTCAACATAATTTAGATCAATACACAAATAATATGGACAGACTTTTCTATCATCATTATCTTCTATTTAAAGAAGAGTGTGTACCTTTCTCATAGAGATCTTTACCCATTTACCATTTTTGGCACCTTCTTTACTGACATCATCATTTTCTTCAGCTAGTGCCATGGGTACTTTCACTTCCACCTCTCATTGTCATATGATGACACTTCTTTTTCATCCCATTCATAGGCTTTAGTGATAAGACCTTTGTTATTTACCATAGAATCTTTAGAGGCTGAAGCACTTGAACTCAGGAGAGCCAGTTTAGCCTTGACTTTGTTGTATTTAGCTTCAAAGTCTTTGGTAGGCCTTAGTTCAGGTTTGTACTGAGGGAAACTGAAAGGTTTTGGTTGAAAGGGTGACTCATATGTGGAAACTGAATTTTTTGATTAGCAGCCGCTTGCAAAGTGACCTTTCTTGCCACATTTGTGACATTCAGTTTGGTCAGTTGTTTTTGCACTGCTAAACCTTTGAGTACCTTTCTTGAAGAATCTTTTAGATTTGGCTAAAAGAGCTCTTGCTTGGTATTCTTCCTCTAGATCATTCAGATACTCATGACTGCTTCTTGTATCCTCTTCATCATCAGGACTATCTTGAAAGTCCTGGACAATAGAGGAAGAGAAGAAAGCAGTTGACAAAGGTGTTGCAGAGACAAGAGATTTATTCTTTTCAGTCTCATAAATACTGTCTATAAGGTTTTCTTTATATTTGAGTTTACCAAATAGAGAAGCAAGCTCAGAATCTTTCACATTATTTGTGTTTCTAAGACTTTGGCAGAAACTTAGCCACTTCTTTGGTAACCCATTTATAAAACCAGTATTTATTTCAAGCTTTGAAAGTTTGATGCCATCATTTACTAACTCATTCATCAAAGCTTTGTATCTGGTGAAAGTTTGTGTTAGAGATTCACCTTCTTTGAATTTGAAGGTGTTATAGCACAATTTCAGGTCCATGACCCTACTTTCTTTCACATCAGAGGGGCCCTCATGATACAGTATCAGGTCATCCCATGTTGATTTAGCTATTAAGCAGTTTATAACAGAATTCATTTGGTCATCTGGAAGAACAGACATGATGAGACTTTTGAGTCGTTGATATAGGTTAGCAGCCTTTCTCTCATCTCTAGTCTATTGATTCTCTGGCTTCCTTTGACCAGCTGTCATGGGGATAAAAGGACCATTTTTGATGATATTTTCAAATTGAGGTTCAATACCAATAATGTGGCACATGAACCTCTTTTTCCAGTTGGTGAAATTTTCCACCTCTAGTACAGGAGCGGCATTTAGCTGGCCACCCCTATATTCAAGAGTCTGTGGTACCTCTACTGCTGCCATTTAAGATGGATCTTGATTTTAAAAATCTTTAAGCCTTTATATAACCTTTTTACGAGATTTTATAAACCAGAAGGCTCTAATACCACTTGTTGGTCCCTTAGAATGTGATATAAATTTATCAATTTAGACTTAACCACATTCCATAGCAACAAAGTGAGTTTTAAACAAATATATATAATCAATATAAAGAAAAAGTTTAAAACACACAAAGTACTTTTCAATGTATAGACTTTTATTAGAATTAATTAAAGAATCTATGACACACCTTGCTTGCGGAATAGCAAGGTGCTTGAATGAGAATTGGGGTGTTATCTCATTTGAACTTATTCTCTAACCAAAGTTATGAGAATAAGAAAATAAACTTGTTATGACTAAACTGAAGCTTTAACTTTCAGTAGTACGAGTCAGTTTGTTTGAGAGATAAATGAACTCTTCAATGTGTATCACATTAATTGGAAGAGATGACAATTACTCTGGGAATCCCTTTCCTTTTATAGGCAAAGGGATTAGGGTTTACAAGTTAACCTAATACACATGTCAAGCATTAAATGGGTGGTTGAGCTACCATTTAATGTACGCATGCTTTATAGTACCAGGTACAGTCCTTTAAGAATTTTTGATGTACTTCTATACCAACTTTAGAAGTAACATTTCCCAAGGAGATTGCTTTATTCCTTTTGACATAAAGCAATCTTTTCCCCGTCTTGTAAACCTTCTAGAAATGAAACAACACGTCTCAGCTTCTGTTAAGGAGATAGACAACGTTCAGTTTGGAATTGTCAACCAAGCTAAACTGAAGCTCTAACCAAGGGCTTTCTTTAGTTTATGTACCGCTGCATAAACTGAAGTGAAGATACTTCCCAATCTTCTAAGGACCTGAAGAGCTGATGCTGAAAAAGCTTTAGCGACTCAAAATAAAAGACTTCAGCTTGAGTAATACTTAGGGGATTTTATGTTTAAATCTACTGAAAGACTGAAGGGCTCAGGAACTGAACCCGACAATTACAAAGTCTGGTCTTCGTACTAAATCCCATACTTGAATTCGATCAAACTTATGGATTTTGTCTTGTATAGCTTCAAACCAGCAAGCTTCACTTATGACAGTCTTTAAATTCTTGGGTTCGAATTTTGGAAGTATAGAATGGTAAAAGCACCACAAGGCATTGGTAGCTAACTGTTTTCTAGTGGATACTGGATGAGAAGGATTACCAATTACGTTATCAATCGGGTGACCCTTGGTCCATTTTCTGATATGATCATGTGGTTGACTAACTTAGTTGGATTCAGCTGTACTAACATCCCCTGATGTTGACTCTTCAAAACTAGGCTCTGGAGCAAACACGTTTACAAAGGGATCGTTTTTAGCTTGAGCAAAAGGATTGTCTTCGATAGTGGGTCCAGCTGTAACACCTTGATGTGAGATAGGAGATTGTACTTCTGAGGATGACGGTGAATGACTTGTAGACGGTGCATCTTGATCAATTCTTATAGACGAAGGCGTATCGGCTGAAACAACTGGAACTTGAATTGCAAGAGCAGGAGGTATTGGTCTTTCAACAATAGGGGGTTCAAAGTATTCATCGAACATCGGTTGGAATAAAATCTCAAGATCTTTATTGGTTGGTGGTACATAAGGAGCTACAGAAACCAGATTGGGTAAGAGCCCTAAACTGATTTGTCCAGGCGTCAATAAATTCGGCTCGGGTCTTGTACTGAGGTGCACGGGAGCCATGTGCTCAGTCAGCTCATCGAATTGCACGTGAATTGTTTCCATGATTCTTCGGGTTCTTTTGTTGTTGATTCTATAACCCTTCCTATTAGGAGCATAACCAACAAAAATCCCAATATTAGTTGTTGCTTTCAATTTTCCAAGATCTTCGCTGTCATTTGTAGGGTAACTAAGAGCACCAAAAACTTGGAGAAATTTAAGATCATGTTTCTTATCATGTACAAGCTCATATGGGGTTTTGTTATGCCGAGTATGACTTAGGGATATGTTTTGGGTGTAACATGTACTAACAATAGCTGCTGCCCATAAAAACATCAGAGTTTTAGAAAATATCAGCATTGTCCGAGCAGCTTCTATAAGAGTACGATTCCGTCTTTCGACAAGATGCCGACACTTTCATAGAATTCAGTCAGAACTTGATTAACAAATTTTGTGCCATTATCTGTGCCAATGTATCAGACTGTTTTATTGAGACCAACTTGTATTTGCTTTAGAAATTTAATAACAAACTCTGGAGTTTCATCTTTTGATCTCAAAAACTTAACCTATGTAAATCTTAAATAATCATCAACGATGACTAAAATGTATTTCTTCCTTCAATACTCTGCAGTCTCATTGGTCCACACAAATCCATATGAAGGGTTTGTAAGACTTCCATAATGGTGTTTTCAGATTTGGGGTTGTGGGTATATTTCTTGCTCTTTCCGAGTTGACAAGCAGAGCAAAGATGGTCTTTCTCAAACTTCAACCTTGGTAAGCCTCTTACCAAATCTTTTCTTGCAAGATCATTGATGGTACCAAAATTTAAATAATTTAGCCGACGATGCCATAACCATGATTTGTTCTTGGAGGCTTTTGACAATAAGCAGATTAGAGAGGACTTCATCATGTCTTCAACGGAGATACTATATAGATTTAAGCCACGTGAACCTTTAAGTAAATCCACACCATCAACATCTCTAACATAACACGAATGTTTTCTAAATGCAAATTCCAGATTTGAATCACAAAATTGACCTACAGAAAAGAGATTTTGTCCAAGTCCTTCAACATAATATACCTTGGAGATCATACTATCATCAATAACGTAATCTTCATAACCCATAATAGCACCAAAATGCTCATTCCCGAATCTAAATGTCCTAATGAACTTTTTTATGAAATTCTTGAGCCGTGAGCGATTCCCCATTATATGTTTTGAGCAGTCTGAGTCTAAATATCAAAGGACGATATGTACGACCTGCATTTGAAAACAGATAAAAATGAAGAGTTTGGTATGTTGGATCCCTAATTTATGTTGGGGTCCTATTTGTTAGCAAAAACAACAGTATATTTCACAGAAGCATCAATTGTTTGTGTATCAATTGTAGTGAGAATTCCCATGGAAATTGCCTTTTCCTGTTTGTTTCTACCTTTGTATCTAGTTAATGTTATCTAAGAAGTTTTGCTAAATCTCGCAGTGATCACAATTTCACTAGAACTAACATGTTCAGGTTGCTTTAAAGGCACTACTTTGGATTTAGTAAACCTAGTTAAAGGGCATTGTTCTATTAAAGTGAATTTCCTTCTAGTGGGCTTCCACTGATAACCAACATTAGTAAATAGTTTCCCTGTAGCTTTCCAAACTTGCTTAACTTTTCTCAAAACATTTTTAACAGGGGGCATTTACAGACTTCAAATATTTCACAACACACTTATCATGATTAGCAGAAATTAAGCATTTGTTACATGTCTTGCATACAGATTTAGAATTTGAATTAATTACAGTATGATTAGAGCTAATATTAGAATCAACACAGTTCTTATTGGGTTTAAAAGACTTTAAGATATTCTTTGAGTTACTGCTGCTTAGGTATATTTTAGTGCTGTCAAGCATAACTTAGTGCCGCTAGTAATACTAATGAAAATTATGCTAAGTAGTTAGTATTGGTAGTATAAAAGATACTACTGCTAGTTACTACTGTTAGTATAATTAGCACTGTTAGTATAAAGTTATTGCTGCTAGTAGAAGTTAAGACTGCTCAGAGATGAAGACTGAAAACATACTAAGTAGTTACTACTGCTTGTACAAAAGTTAGTACTGCTAGAGTAAACTTCTAAGCTAGTTAATACTGCTTGTGCTCAGTTACCACTGCTGAGTGATTACTACTGCTGGAAGGAATATGCTGACAAAGAAGAGATCAAAGATTGATTGGAGAACAAGAATACTTATGAAGATAAGTATTAGTTATTTGTAAAGAAGATATGTATAACTTATTTGTTTAAGAGATTATGTTTGTTTATAGAAAAGAACATGATAAGTTAGGAAAGTATTATAAGCCTTATAGGACTCCTCGGTGTATAAAAGGAGGTCCTAAGGCATAATGTTAGATGTACATCTTTGATATTCATAACTTTAAGGTTTTGTAAACCCTAACACTATTAAGAGTGTTCATTTTATATTGAGGCTGAAAGTTTAGTAATCTGTCTTGTTCATTGATTTTGTGTTACTATTTTATAAAGAATTCTTCTTAGTATCATTCACTAGATTCCGCATAGTCTTTGATATTCATAATCAAGGTTTCTACCATAGTTGTATTGGATTTACTCAATACAACTAAGCTTCTTATAAGCTAAGAAAGATCTATTCAAGTGGGATCAACAAGTGGTATCAGAGCTTGTTGAGAAACTTTGAATAAGAAGAAACAATCTTCACATACCAGAACTATTTGTTTATGAAAACATGGAGGCAGGATCTTCAACAATGATTGCTGCTGCAAAACTTCCAATACTCAATCCAGGAGAATTTGAGCTTTGGAAAATGAGGATAGAATAGTACTTCCTAATGACAGATTATGCTCTTTAGGAAGTAATAGTAAATGAAGACTCACTTCCACCAAAGAGAACTGTTGATGGTGTTGAGCAAACATATCCTCCTAAAACTACAAAGGAGAAGTTAGTAAGGAAGAATGAGTTAAAGGCAATAGGTACACTGTTGATGGCTCTTCCAAATGAACATCAACTAAAGTTTAATACCTAAAAATGTGCCAAGACTCTGATGGAATCCATAGAGAAAAGGTTTGGAGGTAATAAGGAGTCAAAGAAAACTCAAAAAGATACTTCTAAAGCAACAATGTGAGAATTTCAATGGATCAAGCTTAGAAGGACTTGATCAAACCTATGATAGGCTTCAAAAGCTTATCAGTCAGCTAGAGATTCTGGGTGAAACTATTTCTCAAGAAGATATGAATCTGAAGTTTCTAAGAAGTCTCCCATCAGAATGGAAGACTCATACCTTGATCTGGAGGAACAAACCTGATTTAGACACCTTAAGCATGGATGACCTATACAACAATCTAAAGATTTATGAAACTAAAGTTAAAGGGTCATCAAGCTCAAACCAAAATTCACAGAATGTGGCTTTTGTGTCTTCCAATATCTCTGGCAGTTCAAATCAAGCTTATGGTTCTAACTCTACCAATACTGATAGTATGAGTGATGCTGTGATCTATTCTTTCTTTGCAAACCAGTCTAACAGTCCACAATTAAATGATGAGGACTTACAACAGATTGATGCTGATGACTTGGAAGAGATGGATCTAAAGTGGCAGATGGCTATGTTGACCATGAGAGCCAGAAGATTCCTAAATAAGACTGGAAGGAAGATTAATGCCAATGGTTCTAAGACCATAGGGTTTAACAAATCAAAGGTGGAATTCTATAATTGTCATAAAAATGGTCATTTTGCAAGGGAGTGCAGGGCTCTAAGGGAGAACATGAACAGAGAACCTGTAAGGAGGAATGTGACAGTGGAAACATCAGAGACAAAAGCTTTGGTGGCTCAAGATAGACTTGGGTATGACTGGAGTGATCAGGCTGAAGAAGGACCTACAAACTTTGCACTTATGGCATATACATCTTTAGGTTCTTCAAGTTCTTCAAGCTCAGATTCTGAGGTATCTACTTGTTCTAAAGCATGTTTAAAATCTTATGAAACTCTCAAAGAACATTATGATAATCTGACAAAAGATTTTAATAAGTCTCAATTAAATGTAGGTGCTTATAAAGCAGGTCTAGAATCTGTAGAGGCTAGACTAGATGTGTATAAAAAGAATGAGGTTGTTTTTGAAGAGGACATAAAGATTTTAAAACTTGATATTAAGTTGAGAGATAATGCACTAACAGAGCTTAGAAAGAAATTTGAAAAAGCTGAAAAGGAAAGAGATGATTTAAAACTTACCTTAGAAAAGTTTGGAAATTCATCTAAAAATCTAAGCAAACTGTTAGAGATTCAAGTAAGTGATAAGTTCAAGACTGGTGTGGGGTTTGATAGTCAAGTGGTTGATAGTCATGTGTTTGATAGTCAGGAAAATGAAAGGTACAAACCAAGTGAAGGGTATCATGCTGTTCCCCCTCCCTATACTGGGAACTTCATGCCCCCTAAATATGATTTGATACTTGCTGATGAGGGAGAATATGTTTTTAGTGAGTCAGTAACCAGTATACCTGATGCTACAATAAGTGAAGCTAAGACTAGTGTGTCAAAACCTAAGTTTATTGGTGAACCACTTATTGAAGACTGGATATTTGACAGTGAGGATGAGAATGAGACTGAGTTTAAGTCTAAACAGAGAAAACCTAGTTTTGCCAAAACATAATTTGTTAAATATAATGAGCATGTGAAAACACCTAGGGAGTCTGTTAAGAAGGTAAAGAACAAAAAGCAAGCTAAATACCCTAGGAAAAGCAGTCAAAGCCCTAGAGGCAACTAGAGAAACTAGAATAACTTGATGACTCAGAAATTAGGAAGTAATTTTGAGTTTAAAAATAAAGCTTGTTATGAATGTGGCAATTTTAATCATTTGATCAAAGTTTGTGATTTGTATGAAAAGAAAATGGTAGAGAAAACTGTATGGAACAATGCTAGAAGGGCAAATCATCAAAATTTTCAAAGAATGAGTCACCCTCATCCAAAAGGAAATTTTGTTCCAAAAGCAGCAGTATCATTTAATATTGCCAAACCAATTAATATTGCCTACCCAAGACCAACAGTGAATAGTGCAAGGAAAGCATCAAATGTTTTAAATAAAGCACATACACATGTTAGAAGGCCTTTTAACAAGTCTACAACAAATAAGAACAGTAATTTAAAAGAAAAAGTTAATACTGTTAAAGGAGATGCTTTAAGATCAATGTTGTTTTTTAAAAAGATTTTCCTATGGTCCTTTATCAGATTAGTGCCGAGAATCCACTTTCGTAAATTTGAGAAACAAATAAGCTTTGATAAACTAAGTAACTAACTATTTTGAGTGATTACATTTGGTCTGTAACTAAATATAAGTCTTTGGGAATAAACAAGTTGGTTTTGAAAACATTTCTATCGAGAAGTTCCTTTAATAAATTAACTGCCCATCTTTGGAGGTCAAAGTCATTTCCAACACTTATAAGTTATTTTGAACTATTTGATAGACATCCTTATGATCATGTAAAAATAAAAGTACCTTTTAAAATTGTTAAAGTCTATTTTCTTTTCTGATTAATTTGAGACACTACTCAATCCCTGTGAACGACCTGGTCTTACACTAAAAAGATATACTAGCAAACGGGGTTATACTTTTTTTTTTTACCCGTGTGTTTCTATATAATTATCCGGTATTTTTAGTCTTATAAATTTAAAGCTTTTGAAACACATCAAAGTTTTTGGCGCCATTGCCAGAGATTTTTAAGCTGTTTTATAGTCAACTCTGGAAAATTATTTTAACTCCCCTCTTTTTCAATAAATCGCCGTATGAAAACCTCCATGGATGCATACACTTCTAAAGAACAATTGAACTTGCTTCCTAAAACCTGAACTTGTTAAACCATTACCTGAACCTGAACGTACTCTGAATCGAAGACTTCATCAACGAAACAGGAGAGTTCCTTTCAATCAAAGAAACAACCCACCTCCAAACCCGAGAGTTGTCTATCCGCCAATTCTCGACATCAACCACTTCTGCCACTTTCTCGTGATTCTTGAAAATCTCTATCTAATGGATGATGAACCCATGTGGGCTGCTGACCATGTTGTCGTACCAACTCCCGGTTCCGTAATTACTATTCCTGAAACCGAAAACGAATTTGCTATTAAAGGTAACTACTTGAATCTTGTCAAAGGAAACTAATTTGATGGTAGAACCAAAACCGATCCTCACAAACACGTTGATGAATTCCAACCCTCAAATCTACATATTTTTAAATAAAAAAAATAAGAAAAAGAGACACCGAAAATGAAGCCATCCGCCTAATGATGTTTCCCCTATCACTAACCGGAGAAGCAAAAACATGGCTAGACGAACTCAACGAAGGAACTATCGAAACTTGGGATGAACTTTGAATCACTTTCATTAGCCGATTCTTTCCCCTAGCTCTTTTCGATCGACTCCTCGGAGAAATCCAAGCTATCTCTCACGTCGAAGATAAAGTCTTACTCAAGCTCGACTGGGCTAAAAATCAAAAAACCAAATCAACTCTTAAGAAAACCATTGCTTTTGCTGATGGAGACAATAGTAATTCTGATACTGACAAAATTATGGCCAGAATGGATGCCATGACCTTGAAAATGGATACTCAGTACAAAGAACTCCGGTCCAAAGCTAAAAAAACTAAAACCGATCTTGATGAAGATGACATACCCATGTCCTATGAAGAAGAAGCCAAGTTCATGTAAACTTTTTGTAAGACTCATTTTTACAATGATTACCGCGACCGAGACTCAAATCGCGATAATTGGCGTTCAAACGAACGAAGTAGTTACAACCGAGACAATTATCGATCCAATATCGATGACAAATCTTATGATCTTCAAAAACAATTCAACGATTTCATGAAATCTCAGCAAAAAACCAACACTTTCGTCAAAGAAACATTTATGGACCTTAAAACCCAACTCGAAACCGTAGCCAAAAATCATCAAGCCTCTATCCAGAATCTTGAAACTAAGTTCGACAGACTTGCTGACAAGCAGTCTGGTCGACCTTCTGGATCTCTTCCAAGTAACACTCAACCAAACCCAAAAGGACCACAACTCCTAAAACCTCTCAAAGCCATCGAAATCCTCTTAATGAGCCATGTGAATGCCGTATTAACAAGAAGTGGTAAATCCTATGTTAGGAATTCTGAGTTACTACCGCTGGTGCTAATTTATTACTGCTGGTTTAAAGTTGATGCTGCTACTAAAGATTGAAGAAAATAGACTAAGTAGTTAGTCCTGTTGGTTTATATTAGTTAAGTACTAGCTAGTACGTTTATTAGTACTAACTGCCAGTATAGTTGGTACTATTAGTCTTATAATGGTTAATTACTGCTAATTAAGATATGAGCATTAGTTAATTATGATATATATGCACTATCATTGATACGCATTTTTGTAAGCCTAATTAGGTTTTCCTTAGAGTAATAAAAGAACCCTACGGCATAGTTAGAAAAACACATCACATCAGATTCAGTCTTTTATAGGGTATTCATGACTACAAAGTTTTAAACCCTAACACCAAGTCAAAAGAGTATTCATATTAATATATTAAAGCTATTGTTTGGTTGTAATTCAGTTTGTCATACAAGCATTACTATTAATTCTTCTTAGTGGTATATAACTAGATATCTGGCATAGTTTATATCATAACTCCTCAAAGTTTCATCTTAGTACCTTTTTGGAATTATCTAAGGATAACTAAACCTACATCAAGCTAAAGGAGTTTAAATCTGTTCATAATGGATCAACAAGTGGTATCAGAGCTTGTTGTGAAGCATTGAATAAAAAGAAATAAACAACACATAACTAATCTAATTCTCTAATGAAAAATGGAGGCATTAACATACTCACAACTTTTGACTGCAAGACTCACATATCCACAACCCAGAGAATATTATCCAGGGTTAATGAGGATAGAAAAATACTTTCTCATGACTGATTACTCATTCTGGGAAGTAATTCTGAATGGTAACAAAGTGCTAAAGAGAACTGTTAGAGAAACTGAGCAGGAATATGAACCTACTACTGCAGAAGAAAAGCAACACATAAGGAATGAGATGAAAGCTAGAGGAACTCTGTTTATGGCACTCCCAAATAAGGATCAACCGAAGTTCCATTCATATAAAGATGCAAAATTGCTCATGGAAAGCCCTTAAGAAAGATATGGAGAAACAAGGAAATCCACAGAAAGTTCAGAGAACTCAACTCAAGAAACAATATAAGAACTTGCAGGATCAAGTCAAAAACAATTGATCAAACTTTTGAAAAAAATAAGTTGCAAAACTTATTAGTCAGTTTAGAGATCTATGGTGAAGTTATTACACAAGAGGACATGAACTTAAAACTGTTGAGAAGTATTCCATCTAAATGGAAGACTCATGCTTTGATCCGGAGGAACAAAGAGGAAATAAAGACCCATCAATTTGGATGACTTTTGTACAAACAACTTAAATGATAATGAACTATGAACTTACAGGATCAAAAACAGACAAGCAAAATTCGACAAAATGTGGCTTTTGTGTCTCCAACAACACGAACACACCCAAGATGAAGCATATAACACTACTTATGGAATTAGTGCTGCTCATACTCAAAGTAATCCTACATCTGGAGATAACCTTAGTGATGCTGTGATCTGTGCTTTCCTAGCTAGTCAGCCCAATTCTCCTCAAATGTCATGAGAGTATCTAGAACAAATTGATCCTGATGACCTAGAAGATATGGATTTACAATAAGAAATGGTCATGCTAACTATTAGAGCTAGGAAATTTATCAAGAGGACATGCAGGCAGTTGGATGTAAATGGTAAAAGAGTTGAATTTGACAGGTTAAAAGTGGAGTGCTACAATTATCATAAATATGGTCACTTTGCAAGAGAATGTAGACTTCTAAGGAATCAGGAGAAAAGAGAAAAAAAGAATAATAGAAGAACTGTGACAGTGGAAACTCCCAATGAAAATGCATTGGTTACTCAAGATGGATTTGGAGGGTATGATTGGAGCTATCAAGCTAAAGAAGAGCATCCTATAAACTTTGCATTAATGGCACATACATCATCAGTAAGTTCTTCCAGTTCAAATTTTGAGGTAGATTCTTGTTCTAAATCATATGTAAAAGCTTATGCTACTCTTAAAGAACAATATGGCAATTTGAATTCAGAATACAATAAGTTTCAATTTAATTTAGTATCTTATAAAGCAGGTTTAGAGTCAGCAGAAGCTAGACAAGCTCACTATAAGTAAAATGAGACTGTGTTTGAAGAAAGCATTAATGTTTTAAAACTTGAAGTTAGACAAACGCTCTGTTCTCGAGTTATTAAAGGAGTGAAAAGAAAGGAAAAGAAAAGATAGTGAATTTTTTTTACTATGCACCTTGTGTTCTCGAGTTTGATGATGTTATTGACAAGTTTAAAACTGGACTAGGATATAATGCAACTTCTTCTACTGCAGCTTCTCCTGCAGTAGAAAGCTTTGTGAATTCATCTGAGATGTTAGAAAATCAGGAGTGTAATAAGTCCAAATCTGATAAGGGATATCATACAGTTCCCCCACCTTATACAGGGAACTTCATTCCCTTCAAACCTGCTCTAATGTTTATGGATGAAATAGTTAAAAGTGAGAATATGATGTTATTACTATTGTTACAACTAGTAATGTTAAGAAAGTTGAGTCAAATCATGAGTCTGCTAATGTAAAAAATAATGGTGATGCAGTAGAACCTAAAACTGTTAGGAATCAGTGATCATTTTGTTGATACATGAGATAAAGTTTTGATACATGAGATAAATGCATCAAGAGTGATCAATCTATTCCAATCATGTTACAAGACATGTATTAATGTTTTGCCTCAATCAATTTCAAGATTCAATCACTTTTCATTTTTACGATACCCTAGATCTATACGAAACCTATATTATCAATTAATAACAATAATTAATCTCAAAGAAATGATACAGATCACGTTTTCTTACGTTTTTCTATCTTAGAGAATCAATAAAATGATTTTGGTCGTGTTTTGAAAGTTACAAAAGCTCAACGTATGCAAAGGATTTACGAAATTTATTTAATGTGTTTTACGAAAGTGATGAGGTTACGTATGAAACTATTGCTTTTATACCTCCGAAAATAACTTTCCAATTTTGTCATTTTCAATCCCTTAAGTTACTTACGTAAGCCTTTTTGATCCCTTCGTAACTCATCTTTTTGAACATGTCATTTTCAGACCCTCAAGTTTCTTACGTAAACCAATTGATCCCGACGAAACTTATCTTTTTGATCTTGTAATTTTCAAACCCTCAAGTCTCTTTCGTAATCATTAATAACCCATACGAAAGTTATCTTTTGCATTTTGCATTTTAAGTCCTCAAAGTTACTTTTGTAAGCTTTTATTATCCAAAAAAATTTCATAACCCCCCCCCCCCCTTGGAATTATACCACTTTTTCACAACAAACCTTTTTGAATTATTTTGTTGTTAAGATCTTGTTTTTGACTTCTTTTAAAAAAAAAATTCATAACTCCTCTTTGAACAATTATGCCATATGAAAATTTTTTTGACAAAAATTTGTTTCAAAATGAAGTTAATTTTTGCTTTAGATGAACACATTGTTGTTTTCCTCATTATGAATTACAAAAATCTTATTTAACTCACCACCCCTCAATAACTATCTATCAAAGAACTTATCGAAAGATAGTTAATTTTGTAGTTTTGAACATTCGTGAGAGGGGGAAATTTTTTTTAAAAATAAGAATTTCCATAATAACACTCCTAATGGCGAGCTCAGTAAGACCTTCTACACAAGAAAGTTTTAAAACTCCTAGCAAGGTGCACCTAATCGTTGTAGGTTTTATTATAGGCAAGACTCGGTTGTTTTTATTCGTTCACTCAGGAATTAGGTTGGGAAGGCTTGATCACGGTCTAACAGAATTCTAAGGGTTGAGAGAAGATTATTTTTGTATTTTTATATTTTATGGAAAGCATGTAAATTATATAATTGGAGAGGAGGTTGGTTTTAGCTATTTAAACTAAATATATTAACTACGCTATTGTGTGATACAAAAAGATAAAAGACGTGTTTATTTAATGAGATTACTCCCAACGATTGCTTCTCCTAGTGTTGTTGCCTTGTCACACTTGTGATGATCTGTGTAACTATTTCCTAAAGCATGAACGAATTACACGAACCCGCCGTATACTTAGTATGCCGCTAAAGCAACGCACATGCAAGGTAGTATGAAGACTATTACACGGCCCCTAGGAGTACACTAAGTCCATGTGAAATATATTAAGAGTGGATCAACCATATTAAGGAGCAAGATAGTATGAAGACTATTACTCGATGGTATCCTTTCTACATAATCACGTTTCCCTAGACATATCAACAGCGATGCAGCAAAAGCTGGTTTTCTAAGACCTAACGTGCACATCCATCACAAGAAGCAACATCACTAAGATCTACATTCTAGGTTTCATACAATCATAAATAAACACAATAATAGGTTTAGCCAAGCATGTTAAAGATAAAGCAAGAACAATAAATCAATCAACACAAAGACATATTGAATGATTAAGTAAACCTTACTTGATTAAAACATGAATTGGAAGAGGTACAATAAGGTTTTTAGGCCCTAAAATCGTCTCCTATAGCTGCTAAATGAACTAGGGTTCGTACCCTCTTTTTATTCTAAAGTTACACACTAAAAACCCTAAATTCGAGTTTGTATATATAGGAAAAACGTTGTGACGGCGTCGCGTTTTAATCGTGACGCCGTCATGAATAGAATATTTTAGATATTGGGTTGGGTTGTGTACTTGTGACGCCGTCTTGAGATATGGTGACGCCGTCTTGATCTTCGTGGTGACGGCGTCACGTTATATTTGTGACACCGTCTCTAGCCACTGTAGAGACATTTTTGATAGATGTTGGTGTAGGTTCGTAATCTTGTCTGATTCTTCTCTAAATGAGCCCAAGTCAAATGTAATTCTGCTAAATGTCTTCCAAATGTGAAATAGCTGAAAAGGAACGATTAAGTACCTATTTTGGGCATAAATGCATGATTTTGGGCTTAAATGAATGATTTTGGGGGTTAAACGACCCCGAAAAAGTGTATAAAATGACACCTCATCATCCCCCTCAAATAAATGTCTAATTAAATAACTTATTCAAGAGATTGTTACTTCTTACTATTTTGCACACTTGAATTTTCAAAATTGATGATTTTGAAAGATGTTTCTGAAGAAATCCTTTATTTGTGAATGTATTTTGATTACAAACCACATATTTTAGCAGTGAAAGATCATTAGTGAAAGATCATTTTCTGAATGATTTACTTCCCATCAGTTCATGATACATTGCTTTTGCATTTAAAGAACCACTTGTGAAAAAAATACAATATCACGAGACTGATAAAAATGGAGAAGATATGTGTTTCTATCTTTTAGTTAAAATGTTTGTTTTGTTTTTGTTTTTTAATTTTTATTTGTTTATCATTTTTAAAAAAGAAAAAAATATTTTTGGTTTTTAATTTTCTATTTTTTATATTGTTTTTGAAATTTATTTACAAAATGTTTTGATGTATGATCTTTCATTCAAGAAGATAACTTTACCAAATGTTCCAACTCAGTTGGAGTCATACATCGCATACCAATCATGTGAAATAAATACTTAAACCTTTCTTTTGAAAGGGATTTTGTAAAAAGATCAACAAGTTGGTATTCCGTCCCGACAAAGTAAAGTTCAATGGTACCTTTTTCAACATGCTCTTTGATAAAGTGATAACGGATGTTAATATGTTTTGTACGTGAATATTATATCGGATTGCAAGATATGGCAATTGCACTCTTTGAGTCACAGTACATTGGAATCTTGTTGTAACGAAATCCATAATCTACCAGTTGTGTCCTCATCCAGATGACTTGAGCAAAAAATGCAGATAAGGATACGTACTCAGGTTCTACAGTTGACATTGCTGTACAATCTTGCTTTTTTGACGACCAACTGACTAGCTTATCTCCCATAAATTAAATGCCTCCAGATGTGCTTTTGCAATCATCATCACACCCTGCATGGTATGCGTCTGAATATGCAATTAGCTCAAACCTAAAATCCTTCGAGTACCATAGAACCATGTTAATGGTTTGTCTAAGATATTGAAAGATCCTTTTAACCTCTTTGAGGTGTTTTTCGGTTGTGCGTACCTGATAACGCGCACATACAAATGTCGCAAAGGCAATGTCTGGTTGACTAGCAGTGAGATACATAAGTCCCCCAATCATACCATGATACTTAGTTTGGTCAACTTGGGTACCTTGTAAATCTGCATCTAATTTAGTAGTAGCCATTGGTGTGCTAATGGTATCACATTTATCCATCCCATGTTTCTTAAGAAGATCCATAGTATATTGTGATTGACATATAAAGATTCCTCGGGGTGATTGATGAACCTGAAGTCCGAGAAAGAACTTCATTTCACCGATCATTGACATTTCAAAATTATTCTTTCATTTGTTTTGCAAATCTTTTTGAAAAAATGGTTTAGTTGACCTAAAAATTATGTCGTCGACATAGATTTGAACTAATAAAATATCATCCCCGTGTCTTCTTGTAAACAATGTCGGATTGACAATACCTTTTGTGAAATGGTGTTCGATTAAGAATGAGGAAAGCTTGTCATACCAGGCTTTAGGGGATTGTTTGAGACCATATAGAGCTTTCTTAAGACGATAGACATGGTTAGGAAAGTCTAGATCTACAAAATCATCAGGCTGACGAACAAAAATTTTCTCTTTTAATGGACCGTTCTGGAATGCCGTTTTGACATCCATCTGGTAGATAGGAAAGTTCTTGTAAGCCGCATATGCCACAAAGATTCTAACAGCTTCAAGTCTTGCAACTGGTGCAAATGATTCCTCAAAATTGATTCCCTCCTCTTGACCATATCCTTTGGCAACTAAACAAGACTTGTTCCGAATAACCATGTTTTTAGCATTAGTCTTGTTTTTCCAAATCCATTTAACAGAGATTATGTTTTTGCAATATGACATTCGACAAGTTCCCAAA
The DNA here is from genome assembly GCA_026074375.1 of Tanacetum coccineum. Classification (NCBI taxonomy): domain Eukaryota; kingdom Viridiplantae; phylum Streptophyta; class Magnoliopsida; order Asterales; family Asteraceae; genus Tanacetum; species Tanacetum coccineum. The sequence continues at coordinate 76,727 of BQNB010000638.1, read as the reverse complement.
CATCAAGGCGTTTGAACTGGTTTAGCTCATCTTGCGTGGATTTAATCCAGCTTGATCAAACATAGCTTCCTTGATATTTTTTTGGTTCTATTGTATTCACTGTTAGTGCGTACATACAAACTTCAGCATTAGTTTGAAGTCGGTTTCTTGTCATTGTCCGCTTATCACTAGAGCGATATTTTTGGTGAAACTCATGCATATTTGATGGATCCTGATATGTTGAAGATGACTCAGCTTCTTCGAATACAAGAGTTTAAGGTGGATAGTAGAACACATTTCCATCAAGTTCTGCAACGTCTTCTTAAACTAATTCATCAGCATTTTCATTCAAGACTGAAGAGTTTGGTTCAGTGGCAACTTGTTCTGCTGACGTGGATACGATTTCAGGAGCTTCATCTTCTTCAATGATAATTGACGATGATGAAGTGTTTTCGTTATCAAGAGTATTTGCAGCAGAATTATCTAACACTTCTGGTGAACTCGTTGCATAGTATTCTTCATACAGAGGACTAAACAAATTATCTAAGTCTGTGTTTGAAGGCACTGATTGTGAATCTTCTGGTGAATCTTGAAAGTTCATGCAGTTCTGGGTTCAAAATTGTGCAATACAAAATCCTTTCCTGTGAGTTCATCAACTTGACATTGATCGTTTCTATTATCTTTTTGGTTTGGCGGTTATAGATACAAAATCCTCGTGATGACTCAGAATAACCAATAATGATACCAATGTTAGCCTTTGGTTTCATTTTCCCAAGATCATCACGATCATTTGTTGGATAACAAAGAGATTCAAACACATGAAAGTATTAAATATTGGGTTTTCTTCCTCGAATCAGCTCATAAAGAGTCTTGTGTGCGTACAATAGAGCAATTTTTAAGATAAAGCAAAAAGCAGTAGCAAATAAGCTTCTGCCATAAAGAATTCATGGAGTTTTAGAAAAGATAAGCATTGTTTGAGCAGCATCGACAAGTGTACAATTTCGTCATTCAACAACACCATTTTGTTGAGGCGTATGAGCAATTAAAGTTTTATAAACAATGCCTAACTTTGCATAAAACGACAGTAATTTGTCGTTTTTGAAGTCTGTTCCATTATTAGTTCGAATCGTCAGACTTTGAGCCTTTAGATTCCTTTAAACTTGATTAATGAAATCGATGATCATATCTGGAGCCTCATCTTTGGTGCGAAGAAAATATACCCAGGTGTACCAAGAATAATCATCAACGATCATTAGAATATATTTCTTGCCATTGATACTTGCTACTCTCATTGACCCACACAAATCCATATGAAGTTATTCGAGTTTAGATTATGTGCTTGGAACCAATTTTGGTGGAAGTGAAGCTTTCTTGCTTTTCCCTTGTTCACATGCGTTGTCAATCATTCATACACAGATTCTAGCGATTCTCCTTCCTTTGTTGCAAACTTGTCAAACTCATCCATGAGACGTAAGTATCTCACATGACTAGTAACATCAGAGCCAAACATCAACCTTTTAATTCTTTCCCACATATCCTTAGCATTTTTACATGCATCCACTAAATTATATATATCATTTGGTATTGCTGAAGAAAGATAATTCATGACCTTTACATCAGCAATGTATTGCTCTTGTTACCCTCAGTCATTTTGGACAATGGTTCAATTATCTCTTCCTCATGATTGTCTCGATTAAGAATCATTGGCCTCTTATAAGGTCATGTCTCAATTAAGTTCCACATCCGCTCCCCGTCTTCAAGCTTTGGTTCGATAAAATAGTATATATAAAATATATCCCAAATATCAAATAGTAATAGTATAAAAAGTATCCCGTATAGATATAAAAATTACTTGAGGACAAGTAATAATCGATCCTTTGGATGTCGTGTCCCAACGAGAGATGAATATGAAATTAACGAAAATGTTTCATTTGATGCTTGAATGTCGAATAATATTTTGTTTTGGTTTTAAAACTAAAAAAAATTAATAAAAATGAACTAAAAGAAAACAAGTAGCAAAGCAAAATAAACGAAGAACGATACATGATAAAAGATATGCTTGGCTAAGTTAATTGATAAGATCCTTAAGGTGATAATATACAATCAAGATCTTAACGATAATCAATATCTTTCCTAACAAATTTACTTCTCAACAACGTTGGCTATATTGAAAAACAACTTTTATTAAGATATCGATTACTAAATTAATGCCTAATTATTCTTATGGCTTTTGCCCGCTCGAATAACCAAAACAATAATTTAAGTAATATAAAAATCACTAATCAATATTTTCCCTTTTTTATTAATCACACTTAATTCACTAAACAATTTAACACTTAACAAGCATATAAAAAATCTAGTCACTAGGCATATTAATCGACAAATAAGAAAACATAATCATTTTAAGCTAACTAAATCGAAACTAATAAAATTGAAAAGAGAAAGAGGATAAAACTGAATGATGAACCGAATCGAATGAAAAACCACCCGATTTAATAAACTTATTTAAAATCTAAAGCTTAAAACTTGATTAATACTTAAATAACTTTTTTTTTAAAAATTAGCTAGTAAAGGTATAAACTTTATTAACTAATTAGATAGATAAATACTTAAAAAGCTTAAAACTTTATCTAAGAAATAAGCTTAAAAGACCCTTAAGCTCTACGCCAAAGAGGTAGAATGAGTTTTCATCAACAATAAGACAAGCAAAAGGTTAGGACAAATAAGCTATAAGCTAAGAGCTTTAATAGAAAAGCTGAAAGCTGATAGATCTAGACTAATAATCTAATTTAAAACTTTTATAAAAACTAGATCTATTTGAAAACAAAACTACAATAAAACTAATAAGCTAATAAGCAATTCAAATAAGCTAATAAATAGCTTATTCGAAAATTACACAATAAGGAATAAGCTTAAATAAGCTAGATCTATACTCCTAAAAGCTTTGGATCGAATAAACTAAATAAGCATAACCGAATATAAAAGCTAGGAGATAAAAGCAATAGAAATAAGCAATAAGCATTGCTTATTCGAAAATAAGAAAAGAAAATAAATTAAAAATAAGCAAAGCTTATTTCGATTTAATCTAAGCTTAAATCAAATCAAATAAGCTAAAGAAACTTATTTGATTATGTGAAATTAAGCTATGAGAGCAATAAGCCAAAACTAGCTTCAAAGTAAGCTTAAAAAGAAAAGAAAAGAAAATAAAGGATTAAAAAAAGAATAAGCTCAAGTCACTTCCACCACAAACATCTTCATTAATAAGATAAAAAGAGTTGATTACAATAAGCTAGATAAGCTATAAAAGCTTTTACAATAATCCTATAATAAGCTACACTATTCTACTCCTGCTCCTAAAACTACACTACACTAATTATTTTGATCTAAAACTAATAATCCCATATGCATCTGCTGCGTCAATTTAAAGCCAAAGAGTGGGAGGGTATTTTCATCCTTTCAATCGATCAACCAATAAAAGTCCAAGAAAGAGGGGCAAAAATGGAAATTCATGTGGGAAGGAACCTTCGTGGAAGCAACATTATTAATCCAATCATTGGCATGATAACAACCTTGTAACCGCCAGCGAATGGAGTCCAAATCCGCCATTAAGTAAGCTCCACGTGTCCATGCCAACACATATACTTATAGATCCACCAGTGAAAAGAGGGCACCTGTACATTTTCACGCGTCTTATGTATGCACACACTTACTCGTTCTTTCCAAATAAAAAAGAGAAGAAATGGAAGTGCCACGTGTCGCTTTTTGGAAGGTTGAAAGAAAATATAGTGGGTGAGAGTGGGTTTGCTTACTTGCCCATTTGATTTAATTTAGGGGCGTGAAATTCAAACGCTTCCACATCACAAGTAGTATTTTGATATCACACTTATAAGTGTGGGCCGAATATACTTTCATTTCTTAGGCTGAAATACATTCTTATATCTTGGGCTGAGATTCAATCACTTAGTTTTCTTTTAGTTGGGCTTGGGCCGAATCATGACTTGGGATTAATAACAAGAGTCTTGAGGTTCAATATAGTATGGGTCGGTTCGACCCATATAAATGGTATCAGACCGACCCAATAAAAGATGAAAGCACTGTCGGACTCGAGTTTTCATGTTCTTTCCAATGGCATGCTCGAGAAATATTAACGACTTCGTCTTGATCTTGAAAAATGCGTAAACGTCTTCAAAACTTAACCGAAAGTCTCTGTTTTTGCTTCGTTTTCAATCACGCGTACCTGCAAAACATAAAAATACAAACCAAACATGTTTGCAATAATATTAAGGATATTTAAATGGTTTTTATCCAATTAATAGGTTTTAAAACGGGAGTTAAAAATGATAATGTGCTTAAGCACACATCAAGCTATAATATCAAAAAAACCTTTTTGAACCCTACTTTCCCCATAGAAATAATTTCCTTTCACAAGCATATGGAGTTCCATATCATTAGCTCCAGAAGTTCAACTATAGTTTGCGTTAATATGCAGAAGACATTTGTATCAAATGATTACAATGCAAACTTGGATCGTTTTAGAGATAAAGTCTTGTAATCGTGAAGTTAACGAGCAATTACAACCTTGTCTTGTATTACAATGAAGTAACCTTGAAGAAACTAAACTTTGATTTGTTACGAAAGACTAAGTAACACTTAAGCTTTTATACGAAAGCAAAATTTTCAAGATTAGAATATACGAAACCTCTTAAACTGTGTTATGAAACCCAAATTATGAGACAGGAAACCTTTGAGAAACAGTGTTACAAAACCCAACGACTATGTTACGAAACCTCTAAAATAGTTTACGAAACCCCAAATATGTGTTACAAAACCTCTTCCAATGAGATAAGAAACCTTCCAATATGAAGAACTAAATTATGAAACCTTCAGTTAGGAATTCTATGTTACGAAACCCTCTTGTACAAACCGTCCCCTTAGACGAAACCTCAAGCTGTAAAGACAAAAACCTCTCTTCCAAAAACCCTTCAATCGAAAAACTTGGGATACAAAAACCTTTACAATATGAAACCTCTAATACTTAAAGTCTTGAAGTACGTAAACCAAAACCAATCTTTTTGATACAAACCTCTTATTATACGAAACCACAGTTATAAACGAAAGCTTCCACACAGTCTATCATACCAAACTGTTACCAGAAAAGCTTTCCATTTTTACGAAACCCTCCTTTGTAAAATTCCAAATTTCCTTTACTTTCGTAAAATCCAAGAAGTCTCTTACTTTCGTAAATTCTTAGCTACAAAACCTAATAAAAAACCTATCAATCTGATTTTAAGCATTTTAATGTGATAATATCAATGTTATCTTTTCAAATTGATAAATTTCTATGTTACGAAAGCTATTTTAAAGTGTTATGAAAGCTTAACTTATGTGTACGAAGCTAAAAAATCACTTACGAATATGGCAGTGAAAAACCAAACTATGATCTACGAAAGCTCAAAAAACTGAAATAACCGAAAAGTTATTTTTTTCCTTTTTCTTTTTTTTTCTTTCCGTTTTTTCCGCTACCTAAAAACAGCTTACCAGAAGAACCTATTTTTTGGGTATCAAATCCATTATTTTCCTCCTTTCCCCACTTAAAAAAAGCTATCAAATCCATATTTTTCGATCAAATTCAATCTTAAACACGTATTTTTCGTAAACTAGATATTAAATCTATAATTTGATGATTATGAAAGCTATATTTGTATGTTTTAAAATAAAAAACACATCAAATCATAAATCTAATCATGAATACCATCCTTGAACTATACCTACTATTTCATTAATTTCAACATATCTCTCTCTGGAAACCTTCTTGATCGAAACTTCTCCTCAGATTCATTCCTCATCAGAGCCAAACGGTTAAAGGTCTCGATGTATGATGATTTAATGAAAATACACACTAGATCTCTCCCAGCAATAGATACCACTTGTTATATGTCATGTTTGCATAGTAATAATCATACGAAAGTGTTAGAATAGAGGAGAGGAGCTAGAGAGTATTTTTTTATCATTTTCTAAATTTTCATTTCAAAAGGAAAATAGAAATGGGAGAGAGAAGTGAATTACAAAATATAATGTTGATCCCAGTTAACTTCTAATGATCGAATTCCTTAATCTTTTTTAAGGTTTAGTTATGCTAAATAAATCTGACACAACTTAGTTTAAGAAACTTTGTTGATAATACTAAAGATTATGTGGAATCCAATCTTTAATATAAGAAGAATTATTCAGTAACACAAAATAATATAATTTCAATAATAAAAGCTCCAATATTATTATTTCAAATAATACGAATACTCTCCTAGTATTAGGGTTACAAAACCTTAAAGCTATGAATTATACGACTAAGATACATAAAACTCCATGCCCTAGGACCTCCTTTTATACACCAAGGAGTCCTAGTCGATTTACAGATATATTGACAAACTTAGTTCTCACTCTCTCAAAGATCTATTTTATAAATAACAATCCTTATCTCATAAGTAATCTTGATCTTCAAGCAATCTTTATCTTTCAGCAGTTGTAACTTTGTACCAGCAGCATTAACTCTTAACAAGCAGTAGTAACTTATACACCAGCAGCATTAACTGTGTACAAGCAGTAGTAACTACTTAGAATATTTTCTTCAATCTTCACCAGCAGTACTAACTTTACTCTAGCAGTACTAACATATACTAGCAGTAGTAACTAGCAGTACTAATATACACTAGCAGTACTAAGTTACACTAGCAGTACTAAGTTACACTAGCAGTAGTAACTAGCAGTACTAACTACTTAGCATATTTTTCATTAAGATTACTGAACAGCACTAAGTTTTACTTAGCAGTAGTAACACAAACCTTAGCAGTAGTAACTTCAAGAAGGCTTTTAATCCTAACAATCCTCCCCTAAACTTGATATTCTTCTTTAAAATCTCAAATTTCTTCATCGAAAGCTTCATTAATCACTAGCGATGCATCCAACACTTCATATCAAGGTACATACCTTCCCCTTAAGCTGTTTTTTGACCAATCTAAGAAGCTCAAATGCCATTTCACACTCATAATCAACTTGAAGCTTCACATTATTGAACATCTAATGTAGTGTGTGATTTGTAAGTGGATACATCTTCTCGACCAACAAATAATAAAGTATGGACTGCATTGTTACACAATGAACTCCACAAGAATCATAAAGCTTCCAGTTCAGCACTTTAACTAATCCTTGTTGATTCTTCCATACAGTACTTTAACAATGGATGTTACAAACATGGTCTTCAAATTAAGAAGTAAGAAATTATCCATGTATTCACTGGCTCTGTCTTCTTAAATCTAGCTTTAACTATGCTCCAAAGAACTTCTAAGTCTTCTCCCGTTAAAGTTTTTTAAGGCATCTTCCAAAAGTTTAAATCCAATATGAGAATTACCATCTGCTCTGATAATTTGGAAATGCTTTTTCTTCCCTACTTTGTAGATCTTGAATCCAACAATGGTTGGAGATTTAGTAGATAAAGGTGTAGCATCAACAGTTACATCATCTCCATCAATCTGGGAAAAAATTACTTCTAAAACATTGTTTAAGCTCTTCAGACTCTTTGTCTTCTTCCACTTTTCACTTTTTTTGCTGTCTTTGAACTGCTTTCTTATGCTATCTCTACTTCAGCTTTTTAAAACTCTTCTCCATACTACCTTCCATAACTCAATTATTAGATCAACAAAGGTGTTCACCATTTTGAAAGGTTTGTAAAACAATTCTTGAATATTGGCAAAGGACTTGCTCTTCAAGCTTTTAGGCTTCCATCCTTCCATGTTTTTCAAATAAGTACACATGATACTCCTTTGTTGTAAAATATTTTCTTCTTTGCTTTAAGAATTTGTATAAATAATCTTGCCTTTTCTTCATCAATCAATTCTTCTTGCTCTTGAGCTTGCAATCTTTGAGCCAATTGATAATCAGCATCAATCTTAGCCTGAATATCATTTCATTCTTTAGTTAAAGCAACATTGGCTTCATCTTTTTCCCTTGCAAGTCTCTCATCTTCATCAAATTCAGCTTATAATCTTATAGCTTCTTGTTCATCAAAACTGATTTGATCTTTCTTCTTCATCTTCAAAGGTTCTTCAAAGAAACTGTTGGTGTAGTTGCTTGCTCCTCTTCATGAATAACAAGCCCTTTAGGCCTTGGGTCTTGTGCTAGCAGCTGTAACTGTTGTAGCAGCAGTTGTTCTAATTGTACCCTGCTCTGGTTCTTGTATCATAACCTTGTCAGCCTTGGGTTTTGCACTTTTCAAAGATGCAAGTGCTTGAGCTAAAGTAACTTCATCAACACTTAAGTTCACATCTTTAGAAGCAACTTCAGTTTCAACAACCACCTCATGATCAACTTCAGTTTCAACAATTACCTCATCACCTTCAAGATCATTTACCCCAAACATATCTTCATCTCTGTGAACATTGACCAGATAAATGTCTTCATTAGCATCAATATCATCAATCCTCCCCTGTTTGGATGCATCCTCTTCACCCAAACCTCATCTTAGAGGATTCAATCCTATCTGACGACCACCTTGTATAATCTTTAAGCCTTCGTTTTGACTGTAGTTCTACTTTTCTAAAAAACTTTCTTGACCCTCCCTATGTTTCAAATTTCAATCTCCTAAGCTTGAGAGTATTAGTTTTCCTTCTAGATCAATAACTCTATTTTGGCAAGTATGGTAGCACAAATTCCCATTAATACCATTTAATTTCAGACTATCCTTATCACTTTGAGGTGTGTTAACTCCTGCGAGCAGTGAATCATTGGAAGTTTTAGATACATTCTCAAACCCAGTTTGAGCAATAGTATCCCCCATGGTGTCTTGGCGCCTAGGACTCACTAAACTTGAAACGATTCCTTATGAAACATGGTTCATTAAGTGTTGCCTTGGATTGGGTCTTATTGATGTTACCCCTATCATGCTCTGCATCTAAGCTAGTAGCAGTAGTGGCAGCCCTTTCCAAACTGTCATCCATCTCCTCATAGACAGCCTCATCTGCAACATTGTTTGTAGGACCACTAGGCTGAGGTACCTCAGTGTTCTTTCTCTTTGGCTTCTTTGGTTTTTGTTTCTTTTGAGGTTGAGATGTTGATGGTTGAATAATGGCGGGTGTGTGAAAGGGATCAGTGAGAAATTTGTTTGAACCTTTCACCGCCATTTCTTCTTGAGCTTGTACCATCATTGTTGGAAATAAGAGTGTTACATGTTGGGAATTAAGGGCTTCTATAAGTTTTTACTGTTGGTTCAACTTAGTACTACCAAGAGAAGACTTAGTACTGCCAAGCTAAGTTAGTAATGCTAGTGTTATAGTTAGTACTATCAGTACAAAATGTTAGTACTGTCAGTTTATTAGTACTGTTATTATAATAGTTAGGACTGCTTATGTGATATGCATGAGATATATTAGGAATAGATATGCATGATCATGTAACGCGTTTTGTAAGCCCATTATGGTTTCCTTGGTGTATAAAAGGAACCTTATGGCATTGATCTAGATATCAAGTTTTATATAGTTATTCATAGCAAATATAGTTTGTATTTATAGTTTCAAGGTTATTCTGTAACTTTGATTCTGTTTAATATACTGAAAGTTTAGCAAGATCTTGTTTAACTTATTTCATTGTTCTTCTTAGTATTACAAGCTGGATTCCGCATAGGTTGTAGTATTTACAATCTTAGTTTCTACTATAGTTGTTTTGGATCTATCCAACACAACTAAGCTTTAACAAGCTAAATAAAATCTGTTTTAAAGGGATCAACAAGTGGTATCAGAGCTTGTTGAGAAACTTTGAATAAGAAGAACACTACATCTATACAAGATCTCATATTCAAAGAGAAGATGGAGTCATAATCAAAAACTACCCAAACAGTGTCTGCACTAAAACTTCCAGTACTCAAAACAGGAGACTATGATCTCTGGAGCATGAGAATGTGAAATATCTTACTCACACTGAGAAATGTTCTTTAGAGGATATTGTAGAGTGGATGATGCACATGGTCTGCTATTGCATCAGCTAGTGCTGGTACTGAAGGTCCCATTCCTCCTAAAACTGTTGAACAAAAGCTAGCAAGAAAGAATGAATTGAAAGCAAAAAGCACTCTGTTGTTGGCCATTCCTGATGAGCACCTATTGAAGTTTCATGGAATCAAGGATGCAAAGACCTATGTGAAGCAATCAAGGCCAGGTTTGGAGGTAACAAAGAATCAAAAGAACAAGCATGAAAACCATTCTGAGCAGCAATATGAGAATTTTACGACATCCAATATCTGAGGACTGGATAATAACCTATGATAGGTTTCAGAAACTCATCAGCCAATTAGAAATTCATGGTGAAGTTATCTCTCAAGAAGATACAAATCTGAAGTTGCTGAGAAGTCTACCATTAGCTTGGAATAATATTTCTTTAATCATGAGAAACAAATCTGATCTAGACACATTGAGTATGGACGATTTGTATAATAATCTGAAGGTGCATGAATATGAGATTAAAGGCTAATCAAGCTCAAGCTCAAACTCTCAGAATGTGGCTTTTTTTTGGTATCTCAGAAATACTACAGTACTAATAAGCAGGTTAATACTGCTCATTAAAGTTTCTACTGCAGTTCACAGGACACAGCTTCTTTCCTCAACTTTATGTTTAGGATGTCAGATTTCCTTCTTTGGCTAATCCAATCTAATAAGTCCACAATTAGACAATGAAGATATGGAGCAGATTGATAATGATGATCTTGAAGAGATGGATCTCAAATGGCAGGTGGCCATGCTTACCATGAGGGTGAAGAGATTCTTAAAGAAGACAGGAAGGAATTTAAATTTCAATGGCAAATAAACTGTTGGCTTGGATAAGACAAAGGTTAAATGTTACAACTACCACAGGAGAGGTCACTTTGCTAGAGAATGCAGGGCACCAAGGAATCATGGGAATAGAAATGGATATGCTCCAAGAAGGGTTGTACCAGTGGAAACTCCTGCAAATGCCTTGGTTGTTCAAGATGGGATAAGTGGTTATGATTGGAGCTTTAAGGCTGAAGAAGGCATCACAAACTTTGCTATAATGGCCTATACATCCCAAGGCTCATCAAGTTCATCAAGTTCATCAAGTTCAGACTCTGAGGTACATACTTGCTCTAAAGATTGCTTAAAATCATATGAAACTCTTCAAAAACAGTTGATCAACAACGTGAAGCTCTTAATAAATCTAATCTAGAAATTATAGGTTATTAAATGAGATTAAAATCATTAGAAGCTAGGATAGTTATTCATGAAAAGAATGAAGCTGTTTATGAGGAAGATATTGCATTTTTAAAATATGATGTTCAAGTGAAAGATATTTCTATCAAAGACCTTAAAAATCAGTTAGAAGAAGCTTTAAAATTGAAAGATGATTTGAAACTTAAACTAGAAAAATTTGAAGAATCATCAAAGAATCTAACTAAACTGATTAATAGTCAAATAAGTGCTAAAGACAAAGCTGGTATTGGTTATGATAGTCAAATGAATGAGAGGGGATATGTGTTTCATAGTGAGTTTTAACAATTGAGAAAGGATGTGTGATGAAAGTCCCATGTATGAAGATTCAAAACAGGTGAAGGGTTCATGCAGTTCCCCCTCCTACACTAGGAATTACATGCCCTCAAGACCTGACTTATCCTTTGCTGGGTTAGATGATTCGGTCTATAAGACTAAAGTGAGTGAAACTATTACTACTGCATTTAAAACCAGTAAGGATAGTTTGGAAAAACCTAAACTTGTCAGGCCTAGTGCTCCTATCATTCAAGATTGGGACACTGATAGTGATAATGATAGTATGTTTAGACCTAAAACTGATCAGACAAAACCAAAGTTTACAAAAATCAATTTTGTCAAATCTGATGAGAATGTGAAATCCTTTTAATAAAAGGAAAAACCACATAAGCTAGTTATAACAAAAGAGTATCCCCAAGGAAAAGTCAAAGTCCTAGGGGTAATAGAAGAAACTAGAATGGGATGATGACTCAGAAACTAGGGAATGGTTTTGAGTTATAAAGAAAGCTTGTTTTGTGTGTGGGAGTTTCAACCATTTAATCAAAGACTGTGATTTTTACGACAATAAAATAGTAGAAAAACCTATGTTGAATAATAAGGGAAGGGTTACTGGTCAAAGGGAAATTAAACCAGTATGGAACAATGCTCAGAGGGTGAATCACCAAAATAAATTGACTCACCCACATCCTAAAAGGAATTTTGTTCCAACAGCAGTTGCAACAAAGTCAGACAATACCAGTTTAATGCTGCTAAGACAAACTCACTACGAGCACAACATCAATTAGTGCTGCCATCCTGTAATACTGATACCCCTAAAATCAAAAGTGAATGATTCATTAACCAAAAACATATTCCTTATTTTAAAGCACAAATCACCAGTAAGAAGGGCTTTAAACTAAAAATCAGCAACTAAAACAATAATCTTAATGAAAAGTTAAAACGCTATTGTTAATAATGTAACAACTGCTGGGCTAAAAAGCAGTAGTTAGTGCTGCAGAGGGAAATGGGGAAAATTTTGTTAAGTCCCAACATGCATGATTTGGAGACTCAACAAAAAATGTTATGGACCATAACCTCTAAAGACCCAGTGGAACATTCCATGCTTCAAAAGATTTGACCAATGTTGATCTACAAGGCAAACTCAAGTCAGTAATGGCTTGGGTCCCCAAGAGAAACTAATTCTCTCATTTTGAGTGCAGGGTAATCCACAATATACTTTACATGATCAAGGGATTTTTGACAGTGGATGCTCCAGGCATATGACAAGAAACAAGTCCTTTCTTATAGATTATCAAGAGGTTGATGGTGGATTTGTTGCATTTTAGATGTGAAGTACCAAAAGGAGGTAAAATTACAGAAAAGGTAAAATTAGGACTGGGAAATTAGACTTTGAAGATGTATACTTTGTAAAGGAACTTAAGTTTAACCTTTTCTCTGTCTCACAAATGTGTGACAAGAAAAACAATGTTCTTTTCACTAAGACTGAATGTCTTGTTCTATCTCCTGACTTTAAGCTACTTGATGAAAGTCTGTCATGCTTAAAGTTCCTAGACATAACAACATGTATAGTTTTGACCTATAGAATGTTGTTCCTTTAGGAGGTTTAACTTGTTTATTTGCAAAGGCTACAACTGATGAGTCTAATTTATGGCATAGGAGGCTTGGTCATATAAACTTTAAAACTATGAACAAACTTGTGAAGGGAAACCTTGTAAGAGGATTGCCTTCAAAGCTTTTTGAAAATGACCATACTTGTGTTGCTTGTCAGAAGGGAAAGCAACATAAAGCCTCTTGTAAGACCAAGCTTGTGAGCTCTATCAGCCAACCCTTACAAATGTTACATATGGACTTATTTGGACCAACATCTGTAAGGAGTATCAATCACAAGATATATTGCCTTGTTGTCACTGATGACTATAGTAGGTTTAGTTAGGTTTTCTTTTTGGCCACTAAGGATGAGACTAGTGAAATCCTTAAAACTTTTATTAATGGCATAGAAAACCAAATAAATCATAAGGTTAAAATCATCTAATGTGACAATGGAACTGAGTTTAAAAATAATGACATGAATCAGTTCTGTAGGATGAAAGGGATTAAGAGGGAGTCTAGTGTTGCTAGAAATCCACAACAAAATAGAGTTGCTAAAAGAAAGAATAGGACACTAATAGAGGCAGCTAAAATATCAGCAGATTCATTATTACCTACTACATTTTGGGCTAAAGCAGTTAGTACTGCTTGTTATGTTCAGAATAGGGTTTTAGTGACCAAGCCTTGCAACAAGACACCTTATGAACTATTACATGGTAGACTACCTAGTATAAGTTTTATGAGACCTTTTGGGTGTCTTGTGACTATTCTTAATACCTTAGATCCCCTAGGCAAATTTGATGGGAATGCTGATAATGGATTCTTTGTTGGATACTCTATAAATAGCAAGGCTTTTAAGGTATTTAACACTAGAACTAGGAAAGTAGAGGAGAACCTGCACATAACCTTTCTTGAAAACAAACCCAATGTTGCAGGGAATGGACCAGATTGGCTCGTTGATATTGATTTACTAACAAACTCTATGAATTATGAGCCAGTTACTACAGGGAATCAAACTAATAAGAATGCAGGTATCAAGGATAATGTTGATGCCCCCAGTTTTTTTAAAAAAAAAAAAACACCTACTCACCAATATATTCTGCTACCATTACTTTATAATAGTCTACAGAGCTCAAAGGATGCAGTTGCTGATGATGCTAGTAAAAAGACTAATGAAGAACCAGTAAATGAGGGTGAAAGAAATGGTCAAGAGAAGGAAGGAGGAGCTTCAAATAAAGAAGATGACCAGAATGTGCAATTTGCTTGTTCAACAGAAGAAAGGTTATGCTAACAGCACTAACAGAGATAGTACTGTTAGTCCATCTGTTAGTGCTGCTAGGCAAAGTTTTATTAATGTTGATGATCTTACTACTGATCCTCTTATGCTTGATTTGGAGGATACTGGTATCTTTAGTGGTGCATAAGATGATGATGATGTGGGTGCAGAGGCCGACCTTAACAACTTGGAAACCACCATGAATGTTAGTCTTATTCCCACAACCAGAATACACAAGGATCATCCTAAAGACCAGATCATTGGAGACATAAATTCAGCTACTCAGACAAGAAGGATGACCAAGATTTCTGAAGAACATGCTATGGTCAGTTACATCAAAAGGCAGAGGAGAACAAATCACAAATATTATCAAAACTCCTTATTTGCCTGTTTTCTCTCACAAATAGAACCCAAAAAGGTGACACAAGCCTTGACAAATCCAAGCTGGATAGAGGCAATGCAAGATGAGTTGCTACAGTTTAGATTGCAGAAGGTTTGGAGATTGGGTTATTTACACAATGGTAAGCATTCGATTGGAACAAAATGGGTCTATAGAAACAAGAAAGATGAGAGAGGGATAGTAGTTAGAAACAAGGCAAGACTGGTTGCACAAGGTTACACCCAAGAAGAAGGCATTGATTATGATGAGGTTTTTGCTCCTGTTGCTAGGATAGAAGCAATCAGGTTATTTATAACACCCTGTGTTTTCAAGTCATTGACGACGTCGATAAATCTACTATTTATTTTAGTGTCATACGCATTTGCTTGTAATTTCATGTATTAAGTAAAATCGCGTAAGCTAAAAATTAGCGTTCAATGTAAACGGGCATCAAACAATTAAGCGTTTACATCAATCAAGTTTTAAATAATTATTTTGAGAATAATTATGATCCTTGTTCATTTTATTTTTATTGGTTACGTAAATTAAATACGTTTCGCAATAAAATACGTTTAGGCATACCCGGAACCGCCAAAACTTTTCTACGCTTCAACAAATACCCACATTTATACCCAATGCATAAAAGTTACAAAAATATATCATATATATCATATATATGCCGAAATTATGGAAATGTATACAAAGAAATATAGGAAAAATCTTCCAAATAGTCTTTGTACATCCTATCT
Source organism: Tanacetum coccineum (assembly GCA_026074375.1). Lineage (NCBI taxonomy): Eukaryota > Viridiplantae > Streptophyta > Magnoliopsida > Asterales > Asteraceae > Tanacetum > Tanacetum coccineum. The sequence continues at coordinate 61,217 of BQNB010000638.1, read as the reverse complement.
CCATTAAAAACACCCATACCATGTTCCTTTGACTAGAGACAAGTCTTCAAGTCTTCCTTAAGACCATGGGCATGTTTTTGACTAGCTTATGCATACTTTTTGACCAAGACATCTTATATACATGTATTCCTAGTAAGATAAAACATATATAACATTTACACTTAGTGAAAAAGATCAAATCTCTTCCTTCTTGCCTCTTTGAGCTCACGCCTACAAACAACAACAATAACCAAAATCCATAACAAATTTTATACAACCTATACACATCTATACACATCCATCCTAAGATATTCTAAGGTGTTTCCAAGCATTGGATTACCTTTTTCAAGTATTAATCAAGAAAAGTGAAGCTAGGGTTTTCATTGTGCAAGCTTTGATTTTAAGTCTAAACAAGGGTTTAGCACTTGATTATCATCATCATCATACTCCATAAGGTCATCTAGAACCCTTTATGTTCTTTCAATGTTCACTTTATGCATATGTTAGTTCTATTGTAGCTTGAATCACCATGTAGGATTTTTAACATGTAAATGGAGTTTTTACTTGTAATGATCTATTTGCACACTAATATATATTTTGAGCTATTGCTAATAATCATTTAAAAGGGATGAGAACGTATTGTACCAATTAATTTGGTGTATAAATGATTAACTACAAAAGTAGTAAGGTATAAAAAGCAAGGTTAAAAAAAATGGATTCCAACAAGGTCACACAAAGAATTCTGTCCTAAATTCGTAATATAACACATTATTTATATTTATAAAGTATATGAATCACGACATTCCGAAAGGTAAGAAACTTGTCAAACGGATTTATAACGGTCTCGTTTAGGCCTAATAGGCCCAACAGTAGGCTTATTAGCTTATCGAATAAGCTGAATAAGCAAACTGACCTTCTATATGCTTAACGGACTAAAACAAGGTTATTGGACCTCAATGGGCCGAACCAAATAGATTTAAAACCCTTCGGGCCATTAATGGGCCCGAAAGCCCATAAACAAGTGCTTATTGGCTTATTTCAATAAGCTGAAACCAAGACAGATTAAACTGAGTTAAAACGTATAGGAAATAAGCTAAAGAGCCAAGGGAAACCTAAAAGGGTGTATCCGGTTTAAGCTATTGGGCTTACGGGCCCAATAAGCTCGAATTAAGCCATAATAAGCTCGTTAGAGCTTATTTATAAGCTATGGCGGCTTATATGGTTTATTTTGACATAAATTAAACATATTACCACTTGGTGGATTTAATTGGAGTAAAAATGTAATTTTTACAAAGCCAGAGTAACTAATATACTACCAGTAAGAATGACTATAATTACCAGGAGTAAATAATATACTACCAGTAGGAATGACTATAACTACCAGGAGTAACTAATATACTACCAGTAGGAATGACTATAACTACCAGGAGTAACTAATATACTACCAGTAGGAATGACTATAACTACCAGGAGTAACTAATATACTACCAGTGGCAATGATTATAACTACCAGGAGTAACGATGAACACATTATTTCTAACACGTATACACCATCACACAAGTGATAACGGTATATATAAACTAGCAATTTATTATAGTTTATACATTGAGTCTTTAGCCTAAATTTGTAGACTAATACTGGCCGTATTTACTTAGGTATTTGACGGTGTGATTCATACTTGGATATCTATTATCAATTTCCAGAGGACTATTTACTGAGGTGAGTTCATAGCCCCATGTTTTAATGTTATTTAAATGATTTACATCTTTGGGGTGAGGACATGCTTTGTTTTATAAATTAGACGCAAGTGTACATTTTATACAACGATTACGTGTTTGCCTAAGTAGCGATAACCCATTGAGCCCGTTATCATGAACTGTTAGTTGCATAGTTGTAGTTGGGAACTGCATTGTGTGAGCGCGAATGTTATTGATAGATCTATTCGGGATTGACAATCCCCGTTCGGGTGACTAGCTATCACCGGGAACGAACGTTATAGCATGTCGAATTTGGGATGTTTCGGGTTAGAACATCATCCAGGGGCAATTACTGGCAATTTATTTGCATTCATACATGTCAAGCTTCGGTGTCATGAGCTTAGGAAACGTAATCACTTTTTATGATGTTTGCATGTGTTGCTAAATCATACACTTGGAAATCTTGCGGTCCTACCATTGTTTTACATAAACCTATGAATTCACCAACTTTATGTTGATGTTTTAAGCATGTTTTTCAGGTCAATAAGGCACGAGGTGCGATGATACATTGGAAGTCAATAATTGGAGAGTCAACACTTAAGATTTGGGGTCTTATTACATCTTGGGGACACTTGTTATAAACCGGAATCTTTATTTATATTGTTGAACAATTTGAAGCCATGGGCTTATGTAACAAACAAGTATTTTGTTAATCCAATGTATCTTTTTCAAACGACACGTTTAGTAGTCGTTCTCAGATCTTGTGCTATTGATCCAATAAATGTAACGCCCTCGGATATTCAACATTCCGCTGCGTGCTCCAGATTTGAGGGTGTTACAGATTGGTATCAGAGCCAAGGTTATAGAGAACCAGGTCAAAAGTTTTGTCTGGACTATAACCATTTTCAAACACTTGATTTACAAACGGGGTTTGTATGGGACATACATGCATTGTTTTAGCATTAGTAGGGTACTAAGTGCTATAACCATTTTTAAACACTGTTTTCGCAAATGGGATTTGCAAGGGACATACATGCATTACTTGTTTACATCTAGCACATATATGCTTGCATGACATGCATTGTTTTAGCATTAGTAGGGTACTAAGTGCTTACATGATTAATATACGTATATATAAATGATATTACGTATATTACTATAAGGCTTTTATTATTAAAGCTTACAGACATATCATACCGATCTTTCCTATAAGTAATACTTATATAGGTTACTTTGCTTTTTGCAGTAATCATGTCTTCTGTAACATCTGCTGTTACCTACACTTTCGTTTACACCGACTCTGAGCCTGGCAGAGCCTTTTGGGGAGCCGATGACGAGGAGGTATCTGAGGGAGGCATTCCACGGGTCATTGTATTAGGATACGACGGGCTCCCGATATAGCCAGTAGCCCCACCATCACCAGATTACATACCAGGCCCAGAGAATCCACAAACAACACCAGTTCCTCAGGACGAGGATGAGCGTGAGCCTATATTCGTACAGGCACATGATCTTGACTACATGCCAGAGCCTATATAACCCGAGTATATACCATTAAAGGATGACCATGAGTTTCCGACTGGGGAGCAGCCATTACCTCCTATTGATTCACCTACTGCTGAGTCACCCGGATATGTTACTGAGTTAGATCCTGAGGAGGATCTAGAGGAGTACGAAGATAATGAGACAGAGGATGGTCCAGTTGACTATCCTATAGACGGGGGAGATGATGGAGATGATGAAGACGGCGATTCATCTAGGGATGACGCCTGTGATAAGGATGAGGACGAGGAGGATGAGGAGGGCGAGGAGGAGGAGGAGCACTTAGCTCTGGCCGACTCTACTACCGCTATACCTATTGATGAGCATGTTTTCCCTCCTGAGGGAACAGAGCCTATTATACCACCACCCTCCACTGACATTACTATTGGGGCTAGGATTACCGTCCGACCCCAGACTTCCATATCCCTCCCACCAGAGGCAGAGGTTGAGAGACTTCTGACCATGACAACTCCATCACCATCACTACCTATCTCACTATCACCACCCTTTGTAGGGGAGCACCTTGCTAGGTGCATGGCCCCACATGCACATTCACCACCTTTACCACCATCTCTATCCATACCACCACCTGTTGACTGTATGGATGATATTCCCGAGTCTGAGCAACCTCCCCGCAAGAGGTTGTATTTGTCCACTCTAGGCTCCAGATACGAGGTCGGGGAGAGTTCCACTGCTAGACCTACCAGAGGTCGAGGGATAAATTATGGGTTTGTCAGCATGGTAGATGCTGAAGAGAGGAGACAGGGGATTAGAGATGTAGGGTACGGTATTAAGGATACTTGGGTAGATCCGGCAAAGGCAGTTCCAGAGATAGCACCTATAAACGTGGGAGAGGTCAATACTAGGATCACAGAGCTTACTGAGCTCCATGAGCATGATACACAGGACTTGTATGCTTTACTAGATGATGCTTAGGATAGTAGGTCTCATATATCACAGTGAGTCGATATGGACTCGCAGCGGGTTGATATACTTATGGGGGATAGGATGACTCTCTAGGAGACGGTATGGATGGTGGAGGAGGAGGCCTATGCTTCCCAAGAGGGTTGGGCTCACTTGATAAGATTGAGTCGGGTGACTCATCAGGAGCTTCAGACACATCGTGATCATGTGTATGCACACAAGACCCATCTCCATGCACACCAGACATAGCTACAGCTACAGAGTACTCTCATTCAGACATAGCATCAGGTACATGAGACTCGCTTTCAGATGCAACAGGCTGAGTTAGCAGCACTTCGAGAGACTGGCCATAGGCGTCAGGACTAGATGGTAGAGACTCTCCGAGTCATTAGAGATATGAGGCGAGAGATGAGCGTCATGCATGCCGAGTTGTTAGCACTGCGAGAGCAGCAGAGGAGAGCTAGACAGCCAGGACCCGAGGCTAGGATTCCAGATCACCAGGATGCTTCTAGAGATGCTGACAGCCACATCTAGTGATTTATATTATTTTATCTTGCTAGGTCATTATACAGGCATGTTAAGTATTAGGGGTTTTCCCCAAGGTCTATGTTTACTCAACCAAAAAGGGTTTGGGAAGATCTTTTCTACCCTAAAATATGTACAGAGTTGTGAAAGCTTTGTTGGGTCTCATCAAGCACCAAGGGCCTGGTATGCTAGATTGTCTACTTTTCTGTTTAAAAGCATAATTATCAGAAGTGGGGTTTTTTTGTTCTTTTCTTTTTATCGTTTATTTTTTCTTTTTTTTTTTTTTTTTGTTTTTTTTTTTTTTCTTTTTGTTTCTTTCCTTTCAGCGGTTTCTTTTTTTTTTTTTTTTTTAGCGTTTTGTTTTTTCTGTGTTTTTTTGAGGGTTTTTTGTTTGGAAAGTGGGTTTTTTGTATTTTTTCATATTTTTTCTTTCTTTTCTTTTTTTTTTCTTTTTTTTTTTGTCTTTTTTTTTTATTATCGTTTCTTTTTTTAATTTTTCCCTTGTTTCTCCTTGTCTATATGGTTTTTTTTTACTATAGACAAAACTTTTTTCATTAAGAAGAATTCCAGGGATATTATCTTAGTACAAGTCTATGTGGATGACTTTTTAGGCCCTCTTATATAACCAGTCTGGGGTGTTGGTTTGAGGTGTTGATGAAAGGAGAATTGGAGGATGAGTTGCTTATGGGTGAGTTGACATTCTTCTTAGGTCTACAAGTCAAACAACAGCCTGATGGGATTTTTATCAGCCAAGCCAAGTATGTCCAAGACATGCTTAGGAGATTTGATATGGAAAGTGTGAGACCTGCAACAACACCCTATGAAGCTGCTAAGCCTAAATCCAAGGATGAACCTGATGATGCTGTTAATGTTCATCTATACAGATCTATGATAGGTTCACTTATGTATTTGACAGCTTCAAGGCCAGATATTATGTTTGCAGTGAGTGCTTGTTCTAGACACCAGGTCACACCTTTGACTTCCAATTTGAATGCAGTAAAGAAGATCTTTAAGTATCTCAAAGGCCAACCAAAACTTGGTCTATGGTACCAAGAGTTTATTCTTGTATTGGAAGCTTACAGTGATAGTGATTATGCTGGTTCCAATGGTGATAGGAAATCCACAACTGGTGGATGCCAATTTCTGGGTAGAAGATTGATATCATGGCAGTGCAAAAAGCAAACAGTAGTGGCAACTTCTTCCACTGAAGCAGAATATGTTGCTGCTGCTCACTGTTGTGGTCAGGTACTTTGGATTCAAAATCAGCTGCTCGATTATGGGTTCAATTTTATGAACACTAAAATCTTTATTGATAATCAGAGTACCATATGCATTGTTAAAAATCCATTTTTTCACCAAAGAACAATGCCACATAGAACTTTAGCACCCATTTTATTAGAGATGGCATAAGGGAAAATTTATTCAGGTGCTTAAATCACACAGTTTGATAATGTGATGATTTATTGATCAAGCATTTGATGGACCAGATTTAATTTTTTAGTGGTTCTTTTTAGGATGTAACTCCATTAAATCCTCTGTTTAAGGGAGGATTTGGATTTTAAGGGAGGACCTGGATTGTATTTTTTTTATATAGTTATTTTTTTCTTTTAGCCTTATTTTAGCAGCTTTAAATTCTTGTAGTTAAATCCTTTATTTTTTCATGTATATGGTGTGTGTGGTTTTGGTCTAATCTTTTGCAGTGAAATGATTCATGATGTGTGAATAGCATGGAGTGTGTGTGGCTTTATTTTGATGCGAACAATTCCTTCTGGTTGGATTTGTGTCATTTCTGGTGTTGCAAGAGTTTCTACTAGTGGGCATACTGGTTTCTACTGGCTGAACAATTTCTACTGGTTGTCTTTCTGGTTTCTGCTGGTAGAGTTGTTCCTGCTGGACTTGTTAATTTTTCGTCAGGGTTGACTTTTCTTTAATTGAGTAACTTAAATTGAGTTTTATTATATTTCAATAGTAAAGCTGAGATAAGTGGGCATTTAATTGATCAAAGGGTTATCTATTTAAAGGGTTAATCACTGTTTGCCTATTTTTACACTACCTTTGAGATCAAAACCCTAATTTTACCATCTATCTTTATTCTTTCCACTCACCTTCGAACTTGTGATTCCTAACTACCCCCAATTGCAACTCTCTTGCATTCTAACTACCAGCATTAAACCACACAACCCTATTCAAAGCTACCCGTCGAATCTAAGGCTGCCTTAAATATGCGATGAGCACAACTAGGATTGGCTTTTTTGGAGGAAACCCAAAGGGAGTAGCGATTAATCATCAGGTTATTGATTTTTTTACTTGATTCCCACATTAGGTATGCTATTGTAACATGACCCAACTATATATGATTCCCTAATAACTAACTTCTTGTCTACGGCCTCACTCGATCATATGAGGTTATGTCACCAGCTATTTGTGGCCACTATGATGGGGACTCCTTACACAATCACTGAATCACTAGTGAGGAGTCAATTGCAGTTACAAGATGAGGGGGGAATTGTGGATATGCCTATACCTGACATATTATTAGGCATGGATAATCTAGGGTACCCATGAGGGAAAAGTTGACCTTTATTAAGAACAAATTCACACCTCAGTGGAGGTCCTGATCCATCTTCTCTACATTGTTCTTAGTACTAAGTCAGGGATTTGGGTTCAGGTTGGGAATCCCTTTGGCTATTGCTTTAATCTGTTTGTGTGAGGGAAAGAAGTACAATTAGTCTCGCTATATCTTTACTGGGATGGTAAATAACATTAATAATTCTAAGAAATTTTTGATGTTTCCTAGGTTTCTACAATTGATACTGGACATAGAAACTAGGAGTCCCAAACCATACCATGCATTTAGGACTGACAGCAGATGTTGCAATATGAGAGAATTTTCATGGAGACCATATGCCATTGGTGGCTGCAATGCTTCCTCCTCCTCAAGCTGCCATTGTAGCTGAAACATCAGGGGAGGGCCACCACCTAACCCTCAGACTAACCATGAAACTGTTCCAGCACCTATGCACCAAACTGCTTCTCCTCATGATCATGGATTAACATCCCCAAGACCAACACCCACTACTCCAGCTGCTCAACTGAATGAGCCAGTTTCAAAACCACCCAGACCACAACCAACTTCTCCTAGTGCTCAAGTGAATCAGACCCTCTAGCTGGTACAGGAAAGATTTTGTGGGGAGATCTTCATGTTTTGTTTGAGTCTACTACTGGTGGTTCAAGTGTTGAAGTTTGGAATGATCAACAGGAGTGGGTTATCCATAGCTGGAAATTGTTTCCATTTTCTGGTGTTCATGTGCTAGAAACATTTACTGGCAAGATCTTATACATGTTTGCAGATACACCATATCCTCTCTCTGCTTTACTCATGAAAAAGATGCGGAGAGAATCCCGGTTGACAGTTATCTCATGTTCAAAGGCTCAAGAATACATGGCCAAGGGATGCCAGGTCTTTTTAGCATAAATATCCGCCAAGAAAGAGGAGGACAAGTCAGAAAGGAAACAGATAAAGGACGTACCAATCGTCCGAGATTTTCTCGAAGTATTTCCCGAGGACTTACCAGGACTTCCTCCAACTTGACTAGTGGAATTTCAAATCGACTTAATTCCCGGAGCCGTACCCGTAGCTCGAGCACCGTATTGATTGGCCCCATCCGAAATGAAGGAGTTATCAGAACAATTACAAGAACTTTTTGACAAGGGATTCATAAGGCCTAGTTCCTCACCTTGGGGAGCCCCAATCTTATTTGTCAAAAAGAAGGACGGGTTATTCAGGATGTGCATCGACTATCGTGAATTAAATAAGCTGACAATAAAGAATTGTTATCCACTCCCGAGGATCGACGATTTGTTTGATCAACTTCAAGGATCCAGTATTTATTCAAAGATAGACCTGAGATCAGGATATCACCAGCTTAGAGTACGAGAACAAGACATTCCAAAGACGGCATTTCGAACTTGGTATGGTCATTACGAGTTTCAGGTTATGCCATTCGGACTAACAAACGCACCTGCGGTATTCATGGACCTCATGAATCGAGTGTGCAAGCCTTACTTGGATAAATTCGTAATTTTCTTCATCGATGACATACTTATTTATTCAAGGGATGAGAAAGAGCACGAAGAACATCTTACGGCAATTTTGGAGTTGCTTAAGAAGGAGTAGTTGTATGCTAAGTTTTCAAAATGTGAATTTTAGATCCCAAAGGTACAATTTCTCAGACACGTCATAGATAGCAGAGGCATAAATGTAGATCCAGCCAAGATAGAGTCTATCAAAGATTGGGCATCTCCCAAGACACCAACGGAGATCCGCCAATTTTTAGGTCTTGCTGGTTACTATCGAAGGTTCATTGAAGGATTTTCGAAGATTGCTAAGTCAATGACAAAACTTACTCAGAAAGGAATCAAGTTCGACTGGGGAGAAAAGGAAGAGAACGCTTTTCAGTTAATAAAGCAGAAGCTGTGCAGTGCACCAATTCCGGCTTTACCGGAGGGGAGCGAAGACTTTGTAGTCTACTGTGATGCGTCACACAAGGGTTTAGGTGCTGTGTTAATGCAGAGAGAGAAAGTGTTAGGAATATTTATATTTATTAGTTCCTACTGGTGGGTATGTAGTTCCTTCTGATAGAGTAATTGCTACTGATAGTGTAATTGCTACTAATAGTGTAATAGTTGCTACTAGCGGGTATGTAGTTCCTGCTGCTTATGATATTAGTCGTGGTAGAGTAAAGTAATTACTCCATGATAAGTTTAGTTCGTTTAAACTATGGATAGGCATGAGAAGGAGTAGATAGACTCATGGAATCGTAATTCTAGGGAAATTAGTTTAGGGTTTCATATCTATAAATGAAACCATACGGTTTAGGTTTTAATGTATGATTTAACAATCAAAAACACTTTACGATTAATAGAAAAGATCCATAGAGGATCAAAGTATTGTTCTTAGTAATTCTTCTTTAGCACTATTGTTTATTTTCCACGTAAACAATAGATTGTGTTATTAGACTCTCATAGAGTTACTTTTGATTACATTAGTACTCTATATCCTTCACAGGCTTAAAAGATCTATCTATGGCTGAGACCTACAGAAAGTGATTGCCTATGCTTCCTGACAGTTAAAGGTTCACGAGAAGAACTACACCACTCATGATTTAGAGCTTGGGTCGGTAGTGTTTGCCCTAAAGATATGGAGACACTATCTATACGGAACCAGATGCACCGTGTTCACCGACCATAAAAGCCTACAACACATTCTCGATCAGAAGGAGCTTAACATGAGGCAATGCCTTTGGCTAGAATTATTGAGTGACTACGACTATGATATTCCCTATCATCCAGGGAAAGCAAACGTAGTGGCCGATGCGCTGAGCCGTAAAGAACGGATTGAGCCATTGCGGGTTCGAGCCTTAGTTATGACAATTGGTTTGGATCTTCCCAAACGAATATTAGAAGCTCAAATCGAAGACCAAAGACCAGAGAATCTCGTAAATGAAGATGTAGGCGGTATAATCCGAAAGGATATACCCAGGGAAAGATTGGAACCGCGTACCGATGGAACACTATGTTTACACAGCAGGAGTTGGATACCTTGCTATGGAGACTTAAGATCTGTGATTATGCACGAATCACACAAGTCGAAATATTCTATCCATCCCGGTTCCAAAAAGATGTACCAAGATGTGAAGAAATTACATTGGTGGCCAAACATGAAGGCTGACATCGCCACGTACGTTAGCAAATGCCTGACATGTGCAAGGTTCAAGGCCTAACATCAAAGGCCATCGGGATTGCTAGTACAACCAGAAATACCCGAGTAGAAGTGGGATAATATCACAATGGATTTTATCACCAAACTTCCTAGGTCGTCACAAGGTTTCGACATCATCTGGGTGATTGTGGATCGACTTTCAAAGTCTGCTCACTTCTTGCCAATAAGGGAGAATGATCCATTGGACAAGTTGGCAAGGTTGTACTTAAACAAGATAGTGGCAAGACATGGGATACCTGCCTTAATTATCTGTGATCGTGACGGAAGATTCACTTCAAATTTCTGGAGATCATTTCAGAAAGCTTTGGGTACAGATATTAGTATGAGCACTGCGTATCATCCAGAAACTGACGGCCAGAGCGAGAGAACCATTCAAACTCTCGAGGACATGCTACGTGCTTGCGTGATCGATTTTGGCAAAGGCTGGGTTAAGCATTTGCCATTGGCCGAGTTTTCATACAACAACAGTTATCACGCTAGCATAAAGGCCGCCCCTTATGAGGCACTGTATGGGCGAAAATGTCGATCACCGGTGTGCTGGGCCGAGGTTGGGGAAGCCCAACTGACTGGTCCGGAATTAATCCAAGAAACAATGGAAAAGATCGTCCTGATCAAGCAAAGGATGCAAGCTGCACAGGATCGACAAAAGAGCTATGCTGATCGAAAATGAAAGCCGATGGAGTTCGAGATTAGGGACAGAGTTATGCTCAAGGTCTCACTTTGGAAAGGGGTTATACGGTTCGGTAAGCGGGGCAAGCTGAACCCGAGATATGTCGGACCTTTCAAGGTATTAGCAAAAGTTGGGAAGGTTGCCTACAGGCTGGAACTTCCTCAAGAGTTGAGCCAAGTTCACCATACCTTCCATGTGTCTAATCTGAAGAAATGTTACGCTGACGAACCATTAGTCATGCCGTTAGAAGGAATTCATGTTGACGATAAGCTCCAGTTTGTGGAAGAGCCCGTTGAAATCATGGAACGGGAGATCAAACGATTGAAGCGAAGCCGGATACCATTAGTTAAGGTTCGCTGGAACTCTAGGCGGGGCCCTGAGTTCACCTGGGAACGTGAAGATTCGTTCAAACAAAAATACCCACAACTCTTCACAAACCGGGCTTCGTCATCCACTACAAGGTCTTAAGCTTTGAGGACAAAGCTCTTTTAACGGGTGGAGACTGTAACATTTCTCAATTTCAGGTCATTTTACGACTCTATTATTCGTCACTATTTATTTTAGTCCGATACGCGTTTACTTTTAATATTTACTTTTAAACTAAATCGCGTAGACTAGAAATAATCAATTAATGTAAACGGTCATCAAATAAATTGAGGTTTACACCAACAAAGTGATATATAATTATTAAGAAGATAATTATGTACGTTGCGTATTTATTTTTGTTGGTCACGTAAAAGGGTTACGTTTCGCAATAAAGTACATTTGGACATACCCTGGAAATACCTAGACTTACCTAGACTCAAACCAATACCCACTTATAAACCTTAAACGTAGAAATTAAATCAATGTTTGTGTTACAACCCACTATAGCCGAGTATTGGGACCAAATCACCTAGAAATCCTTAAGGATCTTGCTAAGTACTAGTACAAACCCCCTTTAATTAATGTTTGTACTTAATGTTTCCAAGTTAAGATGTTATATATTGGATGGCAACCTTTTCTTACCCTTTGCCTTTGGATACCCATGGCTACAAGCAAAACAACACACAAACCACCAAAAAAAATCTTCCTGTTACCTCTTAAAGTACATGTACATCTTATGTTTAATTAAGATATGTACTTTTGGTCTTTAATTAGCTATATACCCAATGGTTAATAACCATTTTGTTCTTGTTCTCTTTGGGATGCCACGGCTAAACATCACACACGCATAAAATCCTTAAGATTTGCATATCTTAGCAAATCTTGTACATCCTAGAGGCAATTAAGAATGGTACTTGTATGGTTTAACAAAGCTATGTCTAATGAACTAGAAACCACTAGGGCTTGGATCGGTTTTTTTCCGTTTAAGTAACTAGGAGAGTTAACTAGCCACTTTACCTATAAATACACACATACTCTCACCAATTTACACTCTTACAAACTCATACACTTTCAAAAAGGTTAAACATAATTTCATTTACTCCCTAATACATTCGGCATTCATAAAAGCCAAACCAAACTCGACCCACATTCCTTCTAAGAACACGAAGGAGCCTTTAAGATTGAACATAAGGGTGTTAAGAGTTGTATACGAGCTAAGGATTGGGTATACCAAGCTTTGAAGCTTAAGTAATACACGTTTGGGTGTATACGAGTCGGGTTTACATCTAAACACGCCATCAAGACTCTAGGACTCTTATAAGTTACATTCGAACCTATGCAACTCATATTACACTTATTTTCTTTGTTAACTAGTCAATAATGTCACGTTAATATATATATGATACATTACCACGGGTTCATGCATTATTCAATACAAAACGCGCGTGATATACGAAATATTATTTCGTATATACGACTTGTGTGGTGTAAGAGTACAAGGGAACACGTAACACGTGGGTTATTAACATGTGAGACTTTAAAATCATTCGAATATTTAGGAAGGTTGCTTGGAGAAGCAATGGACCACAAGGGGCTTGTGTAACCCAAATACACTCACGGTTTGGGCCTAACCGGCCTAACGGCCCAATGGTGGACCATGGCTTGTTAATGAGCTCGTTTGAGCTTATTGAGTGAGCTAGGAACTTTATCAAACTTAAAATAAAAACCAACATGTATCCTTGGTATCTTGTAAAAACCCAACGGACCCTAAATGGACTTGTTGCCCCGTTCCCAAAAACCCACGAGGCCCAAAAGCCACAAATAAGCTAGGACGGCTTATTTGTGGGCTTAGTCAACTTATAGGGCTTATAATAAGCCTAGACAAGCTAATGGACCTTAACGGGCCAAGCCCAAACTTTTAAAACTCTACCAGTAGGAACTACTACTCTACCAGTAGGAACTACTACTCTACCAGTAGGAACTACTACTCTACCAGTAGGAACTACTACTCTACCAGTAGGAACTACTACTCTACCAGTAGTAACTAATATACTACCAGTAGGAATAACTATAACACTACCAGTAGTAACGACTATGTCTACCAGTAGTAACCATTATGGTACTACCAGTAGGAATGACTATAACTACCAGGAGTAACGATGAATACATTATTTCTGACACGTACACCACCACACAAGTGATAACAATATATATAAACTAGCAAATTATTGTAGTTTATACATTGAGTCTTTAGCCTAAACTTGTAGACTAAGACTGGCCGTATTTACTTAGGTATTTGACGGTGTGATTCATACTTGGATATCTATTATCAATTTCCAGAGGACTATTTACTGAGGTGAGTTCATAGCCCCATGTTTTAATGTTATTTAAATGATTTACATCTTTGGGGTGAGAACATGCTTTGTTTTACAAATTGGACGCAAGTGTACATTTTATACAACGATCACGTGTTTGCCTAAGTAGCGATAACCCATTGAGCCCATTATCATGAACTGTTAGTTGCATAGTTGTAGTTGGGAACTGCATTGTGTGAGCGCGAATGTTATTGATAGATCTATTCGGGATTGACAATCCCCGTTCGGGTGACTAGCTATCACCGGGAACGAACGTTATAGCATGTCGAATTTGGGATGTTTCGGGTTAGAACATCATTCAGGGGCAATTACTGGCAATTTATTTGCATTCATACATGTCAAGCTTCGGTGTCATGAGCTTAGGAAAACGTAATCACTTTTTATGATGTTTGCATGTGTTGCTAAATCATACACTTGGAAATCTTGCGGTCCTACTATTGATTTACATAAACCTATGAATTCACCAACATTATGTTGACGTTTTAAGCATGTTTTTCAGGTCAATAAGGCACGAGGTGCGATGATACATTGGAAGTCAATAATTGAAGAGTCAACACTTAAGATTTGGGGTCTTATTACATTTTGGGAAAATTGTTATAAACCGGAATCTTTATTTATATTGTTGAACAATTTGAAGCCATAGGCTTATGTAACAAACAAGTATTTTGTTAATCCAATGTATCTTTATTTTTCAAACGACATGTTTAGTAGTCGTTCTCAGAATCTTGTGCTATTGATCCATAAATGTAACGCCCTCGGATATTAAACATTCTGCTGCGTACTCAGATTTGAGGGTGTTACATGATGATTCGTTAAGTTAGTCAGTATTATGCAGAAAGAAATGAGTACATTCGAGACTTAGTTGACTTAGGTGTTATTATTTCGACCACTTAGAGGGAATAATTGTGATATTCGGGACTTAGTTGTCTTTGGTGTTACAATTTATATCATCACAATTATGTAAGGAGAAATACGGACATCCGGGACTTAATTGACTTTGGTGTTGCGGTATCAAATTCTTAAAAGGGTTAATTGTATGCTTCGGATATTTAGGCTTTATACATCAAGACTGTTTGATGCGGCTTGTACATCTACTATGAATCTACTCAAGAAAGGATTGCTGATTTAGGAGGAAGCTAAGACAACTTCTTATGAGAGACTACGGGGAAGACCTAAGGCTGCTACAAAGAACCATATGATACTATCATATGATGTTCTCATCATTCAGGTCAAACCTCATACATAATAATCTTGTGAATATATAAATGTGTAGTGTAGACTTAAAAATTAGGCATATATAGTGTTTGGGTATGAATTTTCAAGAATTTTTAAGTAAATTCAATTTCTAGGTCTTGCTGGTTACTATCGAAGGTTCATCGAAGGATTTTCGAAGATTGCAAAGTCAATGACGAAACTTACTCAGAAAGGAATCAAGTTCGACTGGGGAGAAAAGGAAGAGAACGCTTTTCAGTTAATAAAGCAGAAGCTGTGCAGTGCACCAATTCTGGCTTTACCTGAGGGGAGCGAAGACTTTGTGGTCTACTGTGATGCGTCACACAAGGGTTTAGGTGTTGTGTTAATGCAGAGAGAGAAAGTGATTGCCTATGCTTCTCGACAACTAAAAGTTCACGAGAAGAACTACACCACTCATGATTTAGAGCTTGGGTCGGTAGTGTTTGCCCTAAAGATATGGAGACACTATCTATACGGAACCAGATGCACCGTGTTCACCGACCATAAAAGCCTACAACACATTCTCGATCAGAAGGAGCTTAACATGAGACAACGCTGTTGGCTGGAATTACTTAGTGACTACAATTGTGATATTCGTTATCATTTAGGGAAAGCAAACATAGTGGCCGATGCGCTGAGCCGTAAGGAACGGATTGAGCCACTGCGGGTTCGGGCCTTAGTTATGACAATTGGTTTGGATCTCCCCAAACGAATATTAGAAGCTCAGATCGAAGCCCAGAAACCAGAGAATCTCGTGATTGAAGATGTAGGCAGCATAATCCGAAGGGATATACCCAAGGAAAGATTGGAACCGCGTGCCGATGGAACACTATGTTTACACGGCAGGAGTTGGATACCTTGCTATGGAGACTTAAGATCCGTGATTATGCACGAATCCCACAAGTCGAAATATTCTATCCATCCCGGTTCCGAAAAGATGTACCAAGATGTGAAGAAATTATATTGGTGGCCAAACATGAAGGCTGACATCGCCACGTATGTTAGCAAATGCCTGACATGTGCAAGGGTCAAGGCCGAACATCAAAGGCCATCGGGATTGCTAGTACAACCAGAAATACCCGAGTGGAAGTGGGATAATATCACGATGGATTTTATCACCAAACTTCCTAGGTCGTCACAAGGTTTCGACACCATCTGGGTGATTGTGGATCGACTTACAAAATCTGCTCACTTCCTGCCAATAAGGGAGAATGATCCATTAGACAAATTGGCAAGGTTGTACTTGAACAGGGTAGTGGCAAGACATGGGATACCTGCCTCAATTATCTGTGATCGTGACGGAAGATTCACTTCAAATTTCTGGAGATCATTTCAGAAAGCTTTGGGTACAGATATTAGTATGAGCACTGCGTATCATCCAGAAACTGACGGCCAGAGCGAGAGAACCATTCAAACTCTCGAGGACATGCTACGTGCTTGCGTGATCGATTTTGGCAAAGGCTGGGTTAAGCATTTGCCATTGGCCGAGTTTTCATACAACAACAGTTATCACGCTAGCATAAAGGCCGCCCCTTATGAGGCACTGTATGGTCGAAAATGTCGATCACCGGTGTGCTGGGCCGAGGTTGGGGAAGCCCAACTGACTGGTCCGGAATTGATCCAAGAAACAACGGAAAAGATCGTCCTGATCAAGCAAAGGATGCAAGCTGCTCAGGATCGACAAAAGAGCTACGCCGATCGGAAGCGAAAGCCGATGGAGTTCGAGGTTGGGGACAGAGTTATGCTCAAGGTCTCACCTTGGAAAGGGGTCGTACGATTCGGTAAGCGGGGCAAGCTGAACCCGAGATATGTCGGACCTTTCAAGGTGTTAGCAAAAGTGGGGAAAGTTGCCTACAGGCTGGAACTTCCTCAAGAGTTGAGCAGAGTTCACCATACTTTCCATGTGTCTAATCTGAAGAAATGTTACGCTGACGAACCTTTAGTCATGCCGTTAGAAGGAATTCATGTTGACGATAAGCTCCAGTTTGTGGAAGAGCCCGTTGAAATCATGGAACGGGAGATCAAACGATTGAAGCGAAGCCGGATACCATTGGTCAAGGTTCGCTGGAACTCTAGGCGGGGCCCTGAGTTCACCTGGGAACGTGAAGATTCGTTTAAACAAAAATACCCACAGCTTTTCACAAACCGGGCTTCGTCATCTGCTACAAGGTCTTAAGCTTTGAGGACAAAGCTCTTTTAACGGGTGGAGACTGTAACATTTCTCAATTTCAGGTCATTTTACGACTCCTATTATTAGTCACTGTTCATTTTAGTCCGATACGCGTTTACTTTTAATTTTGCTTTTGAGCTAAATCGCGTAGACTAGAAATAATCTTTTAATGTAAACGGTCATCAAATAAATTAAGGTTTACATCCACCAAGTAAGAAATAATTATCAAGAGGATGATTATGTACTTTGCGTATTTTATTTTTATTGGTCATGCAAAAGGGTTACGTATCGCAATAAAATACGTTTGAACACACCCCAGAAATACCTAAACTTATCTAGACTCAAACCAATACCCGCTTTTAAAAACCTTAACACAAAAATTTAATCAATTTTGTGCATATAACCCACTAGGGGCCGGTTAGGGGTCCAAAACAAGTAGGAAATCTTTCTAATGATCCTTACAAGTACTAGTACTTCCTCTAACTCATTAATACTTGTCCTAATGGTCTCCTATTAGTCATTTACACATTGGTTAAGAACCATTGTGCCTCTTGATTTCCTTTGTGCCGCGGATGACTAGGAACCAACACACAAATCCATAAGATTTGCTAGCTAAGCCAAATCTTGTACATCTTGAGAGTAATTAAGAATGGTACTAAGATGGTTTAGTAAAACCATGTGTTAGCAACTAGGAAACTCAAAAACCACCTCCTAAGGCACAAATTTGGTTCGGTGCGGGTGGTTTGTGAAACCAAGAGAGCTAACTAGCTTCTCATCCTATAAATAATATTCACTAGCTCACTTAACACATTTCCAAACTCTTATATACTTTCTTCTCTCATTCGGATCACAAAACGCAACCATACACTCCTATTTGTCACATTTGAGAACACGACACAAGCTAAGGGATAATACAACGAGTGCACAAGGGGTCTACGAGCTAAGGGCTAGCACACATCACGTCCACTTCTCAATCTAAGAGCTATAGGACCCTTGTAAGTCCCTCACGACACTTTGCAATTCATAGTTTAATTGTCGCTTGATTTCTAGACTTGTGTCGCGACCCATATAGGGTTCACGCACCTATATATGTACATGTTATACTTGTGTGGTGCAAAGACCTAATTAAAACGCATGTACAAAGATGGATTATGTCAATCTAGGGGCTTAAGTGCCCTATTTATATGAAAAACTTAATATCTCATGGACGTGAGACATGCATGGTTCGACCCATGCATGGCTCACGCACCTAAGTTTATCAACAATGTGGACTTGTGTGGTGTAAACTTGATTGAAAAGATGATAACTAGCATAAGGATAAAGGGTGTAAAGAAAGAAGCCCTTCATACACTTAGGCAGAAACCGGGTCAATACATCTGCTGTCAGAATCACAAAGATGATTGCTGACATTGAAGACTGACATCATGGACCCAGTGATGCAATGCACAACCCTCCCTAGCCACTCAGAATCTCTCAAAAGATTTCTGTTTCATTTCTCACGGAGACTAAACACGTAATCTATTGACTTTCTCACTCTGAGTTAGTTGATATTGAAAAGGTGGCAGTCCGCTCCAGCCTCCGATCACTAAAACCAAAACGCACAATTGAGTCTAGAGCCAAGAGATCATCAATTAATCTCATTAGGACACTATTCCATATTTTCTTGTCATTCACACAATGTGAATACAAGGATTATCATAAGAGTCCTACGCATTATCCTTGTGGTTTTGCCAGAACATCCGAGTGATACTTATGTATTCACAATGAAGATGGAAATCCTGCTTGAGCCAACATCAAACAAGCTCATGGTAGGTGACTTGTGAGATCCTTAATGGGTCAAACTTGTGACACTGGATATCGAATTGGTCCAGATTATGAATTGACGATTGATGAATTTTGATAAAAGCTTAACACTCTCGATGTGTCACAAAAATACTTTCTCAAGTGACACGTCGATTGATTTTCAAATCAATTTTCTTCTTCAATCGGTAAGATAGTAACTAACCGATTCACTCTTATCGTGTTGTCTGCTTTGAGACGTTCCAATTAAGAGAACAGGCAAGTAAGGCGACTCTGATGTTTATACATTGGAAGATCCGACACTTATACTGGAAATCCTGTCAAGGAGATTCTTCTTAAGATTGAATCTACCTGATCCCTAGTCGGTATCTGTCCACAAATCAGGATTTAAGTTAATCCAAACAAATCTCCGGGTCGGGGCGAATGATAAATCCATATTCGTCCACAAGCTTTATTGCTAACTGTTTTATTACAGGTTCAAGTAAAGATGGAGATGGATATACCTCGTTCTAGTGGAGTCTAGTTCATAATCGCATGCTCATACTAGACTAATACGTCTAAAGACCTCATGAAAGCTCAAGTATATGTTTAGAAGCATCCGCAAACTCTGAATCCAAGTCTCCTCGAAGGATCTAAGTATTAAATTTAAAGGAACATCAAAAACGACGAAATAAATCAGCCTTTCACTCAATTAAGAAGGTAATGAGCATAGGCGTTCCCAGTTTGTCAAAGCACAAGACGGCGAAAGAAAACAAGTTGATGATCAGGGATTAGATTTGGCTGATGATCTCAAAGAAGCTCAAGTTCACATATCAAGTACAATTACAAGCCACAAGACAAAGATCACTACATCTGTGTACAAGATATCACCTAAAGAATCAAAGTCTACAAGCTGAACACAAGATTAATCAGAAGATTGCTGAGCTTAAGTTAGTATTTTCTAGGGTGACCTCCCTTAGGGGGAGATTGTTAGATATTAGAAAAAGACTCGGTCACCCCATGTATTGTACCATTTATTATAGCTCGTAGTTTAACGTTTAATATATAATGTTTGGTAATAGGCCAGGTTATAAAGCCCAATGTGTAAGCCCATCCAATACCCTAAAGGCTGATTTTGTAAGCTACTATATAAGCCTCTTCTATGCCTTGGAAGAGGTGGTTAGTCATTTCATTATACAAGTTCACTTTCTCTCACTAGAAAGCTTTTCTCTCTAACTTTCTCTCTCTAGGCTTGGCTAATACATATATCTTCCATTGTGTTATGATTTCTAATTTCCTACATGTAGGTTTAGGTTAGTAATAATCAACAGACATGGACGAGAGTATCTTTGTCACTTCGTCGAATACGGTTGCAATAACCAAGGTTCCTCGTTGATCAGTATAAATACTGCCTGTGATCAGATAGAATTCTGAAGAATCTTCTTAATAGGGTTTCACAGTTGTACTAGTCGTTCTCATTACCAGAGTGTCTCAAAGCAGACAACACGGTATGAGTAAACCAGTGAGTTACTATCTCACCGATTGAAATAAAAATTAATTTGAGAAAAATCAATCGACGTGTCACTTGCTAAAGTGTTTTTGCGACACATCGAGAGTTTTAAGCATTTCAAACTTTATTAATCGTCAATTCATATACTAGAACAAGTTTGATTCATATAGAATCACATCATTGTTTCTTTCCAGTTGTCACAAGCTTGATTCATATAGAATCGCACAAGTCACCTACCAAGAACTTGTTTGATGTTGGCTCAAGCATGATTTCCATCGTCATTGTGAATACTTAAGTATCACTCTAATGTTCTAGCAAAATCACAAGGATAATGCGTAGGACTCTTGAGTTATTACTTGTTTTCACAATGTGTGAGCAACAAATATCTTTAAACAGTGTCCTAATGAGATTAGTGGATGATCTTTTTTGGCTCTAGACTCAATATTGCACTTTGGTTTTAGTGATCAGAGGCTGGAGCAGACTGCCACCTTTTCAATATCAACTAACTCGGAGTGAGAAAGTTGATAGAAATACGTGTAATCTCTGTGAGAAATGAAACATAAATCTTTTGAGAGATTCTGAGTGGCTAGGGAGGGTTGTGCATTGCATCACTGGTTCCATGATGCCAGTCTTCAATGTCAGCAATCATCTTTGTGATTCTTGACAGCAGATGTATTGACCCAGTTTCTGCCTAAGTGTAAGGAGGGCTTCTTTCTTTTTACCTTTTATCTTAACTTTTCTTTTTTAATTATTCAACCCCTTCAGCACAAGACTTCATAACTAGTACCATGTTGGGTTTATTCCAGTACTAGCTCCATCTCAGTCAGCACTCTTCCCTTATTCTCACTTTTACTCCTTTTTTCATACCTAAGGACTACTACACTATCTAGTGGAATATCCCTAGGTAGATCCCTCCGGTTCTGGCTGGATCATGGGAATGAATACCTAAGCTTAACCACCGTATAACTCCAATGCAGTAATTTAAATGTTCGGTCTTTGGTATTTCTACATTTTAGCCAATCACGTAGCCATTTGCTCCCCCTTCATATATGCATCGATTAATCGAAAGAGTTTAGCACATATATGGGATAGCGTACACTCGAGATCTTAAAAATCACATTTATTGCCATATATTTTAATCACATTTTCTCCTTTTATCAAAAATATTAAATCTGTTGATATTTTGGATCTTAATTGATTCAAATATAACTGCTTTCGGGGAAAGAATGTCCAATTATTAACAAGCCACAATAGGAACATTTTTTATGCTCCCCCTCAAATTATGAGGGTATTATATGGTGTTGGAGTATGATGATTTGAAAGATTTTGAATTTACTAAGAAATTCTTGAAAATTCGCACTCAAACACTATATATGCCTAATACTAGTCTACACTACTTATATATACATATTCACGTGATTATTAAATTACCGAAAAATGACTAGAAATATGGAAGGGCAAGATATGACATGGTCATATTATCCGTTCAAGCAGCCTGAGATCATTCCCGTAGTCACGTCCACTAACAAACTTCTCTAAATTATGCATCAACCTCCTTTCAAAGAGCAGCTTATCAATCGCCTTGACCATGATGCGGGACCTTTTTATTTCCAAGTTACTCCAATGTCTTTTTGGCAGGTAATCCATCTCCAAGTTGGAAGCAATATTGTTGGGATTAAAAGTCTTCTTGATGTTGTTTGAATTACCGTTTCATTGATAATTCTTCTTAATATTAAAGATTAGATTCCACATAATCTTTAATACATCTCTAGAATACACACATCTTTCCTTTCTCTCACTAAATAATATGGCTAAACATTTGTTCAATCCTCCCCGACCTCCGGATCATGTCTCTTGTTATGTGAATCTTTATGGGTAACAATTGGTATCAGAGCTGCAGGGGTGTATTGTATCATTTGTTTGTTGTTCCGATTACTGTTCATCATGTTCATATATTGTTCATGCACTATTCGGTCACTGTTCATTACTGTTCATGGTCACTGTTACTGTTCATCATTTTTTTCCTTGTGAAAATGTCATGAAAAAGGTTGTATTGTTGTTGTTTATACTTTTTCTTGGTGCTTAAAAGTCAAGTTAACAGCTTAAAGCAGATCTGGGTTCATACTTTTCTTGGTTGCGTTTTGACCAAAAAGTCAAAACCAGATCCGGTTTTTGGGGAAAAGTACACCTGCGTTTTGTCTCAATGGACTGCGATTTGTCACTGCGTTTTGGTTGGTTGCGATTTGGCGTTGCGTTTTGATCAGGTACAATGAAGACAAAATTATCTATGCCATATACAAACAAAACGCTGCCCAAATCTAAACTTGGTTGCGTTTTGCTACCCACAGCCAAACCAAACCGAGTCAACTCGGTTATTACCGAGTTGACCCGGTCAACTCTAATGAGTCCATTCAGAAATAAGATACAACAGTCAAACATGATTAAACCAAATCAACAACATATCATTACAACAACATCAAACCAAACAGCTTACATCAATTCAATCACATCATCATAAATAATAAAAACTATCGTCATCGTCACCTATCAACAACAAATCAATCTCCAATCTACTCCATCTCCTCTCATCCAATACAAGACTCGAATCTAAATGAAACTAAGATCTCAGATTAAATTTTCGTGTGCTCATAATTAATTCATGAACTTCAAAGAGATCAAGAACACGAAAATAAATCTCATCATCGATCTTGGTTGAGCAATGCCCCTTTTTCAATATACGAAATTACAGAAAGATTATTAACAATAATGTTATAATCAATCTGTGTTTCGATTTAAGACTCACAATACAAATTAATAGCCTACCCGATACCTCTTTTACGAGATCTTGAAGCCAACACGTCTCTTTAATTGAATAAAATTAATTGATAATGAAAAGGGCTTGTGTAAATTGTTGTTTTGGATTAAGGTTTGATCTGGCATAAAGGTGTATCATCTCATGTGTGTTGCTGTAGCTAAACCAAGAAGTGGGATTTGATTCGATCTAAGGATGGAAGGGGTTGGTGTTGCGTTTTGGTTGGGATAAGAAAGTCTCAAAGATTTTTTTTTGTGGCTGCGTATAATTGGATTAGGGTTAGGTTAAATATGAAAATATTAGGGATTTCACCTCTTTCTTATATCCCTAATATGTGTTGAATGGATCCGATTATACTTAGTGAATGATGGGTCGAGTATAACTCATTCTGAGTGGGCCGAGTTTTACTAATTAATGATTTGGGCCGAGTCTTCTATAGCTTAATTGAAACCATGGGCTGATTTGGTGAAATGGGCCGAATGTTGATTAATTGATGGACTTAAGCCTTATCGTACAAATATGGGCCATGTACAAGGTGTTGGGTTATGTTTTTTATTATTTTGGGTTGTTGCTATTGGATTAGCACGGATATGATGATTGAGCCGGGTACAAAAAACGCTTTCACGTCAAGTTTAATTAGACAAATGTTGGATTCGTTAATGACAATTCAAAATACCATTTGTTCTAGTTTAACGACATTCTTGAACAACAATACAACAAACATGATACATAACACTAAAACGATCCGAATAAGATTCACTTAAATGTCAAAACGGCTAAAGATTTAGATTCAAATGTCAAGTGATCACGGAGTTTATTTGGTATCCCTTATTTGAGTTTGAAGTGGGTTTCACGAAAGCATCTACTTTATTTCATATCGAGACTTCCTTATACTTCTACCCCTTTCCTTAAACCCCTATATCTATCGTTTGATAACTTGCTTGAACGTATACATTTATGGTTTGAAGATTGAATATCTAGTTACCACGAAGTCAAGGGCGGTTGGTGTGAAGACATGTATAACTAAATCAGTAAAGGAGTTACATTTTAGTACTCAGTGTCACACGCAGAAGCCGATGTGGATAATTTCAAGAGGTGATGTACATAATTATACTTTTGATGTTGGGTATATGGTACTTAGAGGCTTTCCTCTGCACCGTTCTTCAATCTATAACAGTGCAAGCTTAAGTAACAAATTTAGGGGATTCTCTTAATTTTCAAGTTTGGCTATATCGGGTTACTTCACAAGTGGTCACCAGCAACTAGCCCAAAGAATACGAGGTTGGTAAGTTAGCCAGAGAGTTAAAAGGTTGAGATGTGATCAGCAACTCTCACGGGATATTTGAAGCTACTGAACGTCAATGATACTTCACAGTCTCAGCAAGATCTTTCAAAGTTCTTCAATGTCTTTCATAACTTTTCAAGATTGTTGCTTATGACAAGAACTTCTCGAGTATATGGTTGTACGCGTCAATGATGCTTCCGAGAGTTCAAAACCATCATGGGGGAATGCGTGTACTTTGATACTTTGTTGTTCAGTCAAACTTCTCAGTGAAGTTGTTTATACGACTTCATTAGTATGATTTGTGAAGTATTATGCATGTGTGAGAAGAATTGTTGTTGATTTCTTGCATGTTCCCCCGAACGGATAATCATCAAGACCGAATGTCATGATACAATATAGAAGCAGTATTAGATGGTGTGGTTGACTGTTTCTTCTACTAAATTCCGCTGTGCACTTTAAATGTCAATGTTAGAAGATCGTTCAAGCTACATCAACGTTTTTGCTCAGATTGATGTTTGTTTTAGGGGAAGCTGATTTAGAAAAACTTCGCCAAAAAGGAGTCTATGAGAAGCGTTTAAAGAATTGTTGCATGAGTTGGGGGAAGTTAATCCAACTCATGCATACTACAATGGTTCCAGAACAAGTAAAGACAATGAAGATCCAAGCTGGAGTACAAGTTTCAAGACTAGAAGACAAAGACGTCATCTTCAGGCATGAAGCGCTCGGATGCCATTTACTTGTTGTATTTGTACTTGATAGAACCTTGTACGTTATTCAGTTTGCCCACCACATATGGGGGGAAGATTGTTAGCCTTAAAATATGTCGGCTAATACGGAATTACATTAGTTTACATTAGCCGGACACGCATGGACTAGAAATGTCAAGTGTAGTAAGTAGATCGTGTCCCGGGCTATATATATCCCCTCCATACTTCCATGGAAGGGTTAGATTCCATTTTACATGTAATAGGTAGTGTGTGTATTCTCTCTTTAGAATCATACATCTTTCCTTTCTTCACTAAATAACATGGCTAAACATTTGTTCAATCACTCCATGACTCCGGATCATGTCTCTTGTTTTGTGAATCTTTATGGGTAACAATGTGCAAGCCGCATCAAGCAGTCTTGAAGTATAAAGCCCAAATATCTAAAGTACATAACTAATTCAAAACCGTAACACCAAAGTCAATTAAGTTCTGGATGTCACAATTATTCCCTCTAAGTAGTCGAAAATGAAAACACCTAAGTCAACTAAGTTGTAAAGGTACTCATTTCTTTCGTAGAAATACGACTAACTTATGGAATTCATCATACTTTATCGAACTATGTGTACCTCTTTTGTCAACTTGTCTACTCCCTTTTTAAAAATAAGCTTAGTGATTAACCGTTTGAGGAAGCAATTTATTGAATCAGTAACAAAATCTTCTCTAGCTTGAATAAATCTTCTTAAAACACTTCCCCCTTGTATCTTACAATGATACATTCTGAAGTCAAAAGATATCTTCTACCCCCACAGGTTGTGAACTAGTACACCGAAAGTACAGATAAAACATTGATTTTTCTCTGCGGTTATGGCATGTGTCTTCCACATATGACCTAAAATGGAGAATTAGGGTTTGGAATTCTATCAGTGTACCTAATTATCTTTCTTGTGATATCTTTCCTTCCCCCTTGCTGGTTTCGATAACTCGGAATCAGCAAAACATTAGACGCACATATACTTGAGATCTTGTTCGAAGAATGTTAAGCTTAAAATCTTATTCCTGAGAATCACTATGTCTTTAAATTGCAAATTAGTCCTAAAGTTTGAAAACAATGACATCTAAAGATCTTATAGTTAATATAAATTAACTCCCTTGAAATTGTGATTCGTCATTATCAAAAACTTTATCTGTTTATTTCGTGACTTATTTTGAAAGACCGTTTTAAAAGATTATTGGATGACACATTCTCCCCCTCAAATGATGACTCATTTTCTATTTAAAGAGTTGTTGTCATTGTTTGAGTGGTCGAATTGTCTTTGAAAATCTTTTTGTGATTACTGAAAACACTGATTCATTATGAAGACAACTTTTTACCAATAAAAATAAGATTTCTCTTATTTTGACAAATAAATGCACTGACACGTACAATAATTTGTATATAGGAAGCACGGGTTGTGTTGCAAAGTAAACACAAGCCTTTGCATGGTCAAAAGTAAAACATCGCCCGAGAAAAATAATAAATTCCTGTTGAGAGGTCAGTTTCCTTTTGACAATCTTGCTTAAGATGATGACCGGTATAACAACCCAAGAATTTTCATCAAATGCAAAACCTATTTTACTATGATCACAATTATACGGGGAAATTTTTTGCTTTATTATATTACTTGCATTTTCAATATCTCAGTATACAAAGTAACTTGCATAACTAAAGTAGACGAGCTCACGCAACCTATCTTGGCATCATGTCGTCTTTATGTCGAGCAAATATCTAAAATGTTAAACGTCAATATCTTAATATCATTAGTTCAAATTACTTTATTCTTATAATGTTTCATCGGCATCGTTTATCAAACGGGCTTTAAACTGGTTTCGTATACTCTAAACCCCTAAATTACATGAAGGGTTAATATCTAAAGTGAATGTACAAGCTACTAAAGCATATATACAAGTAATATAACATCTCATTTGAAATATAAACTCCCTCCAGTAAGTACAAGTTTTCACAAGCACAATGTACAAGTCCATTAAGCATGATATCTAATAATGCTATTTTTACACCTCCGTTTTTGTTCGAATTTCTTCACCATCACTTATGGACTAGCTCACTACACTCAATTATAAAATTTGTATAACATAATTATCTCTATTCATATACTTTCTACCATTTTTACACTCAAAACCCTAATTCAAAAAACTCTGAAACCCTAAACCCGAGCTAAATACTACACTATGACCCGTTTCTTCGTTTTTATCCATTTTAAACCTCAACCAACACTCAAATAAGTTGTAATAACTTATTTTACAACTATGACAATCCTATTTCATCATCTCATATCATTTATACAAAAATTGAATCCGAGAAACCCTAAACATACCTAAATGGATCATTCGACTCGTTTACTCTATTTTTAAACCATTTTAAAACCACCCAACAATTAATCAAGTGCCATTGTAAACTCATGATATGAGTTTACAATCCATAATCTATCATTTTCCTAGCAATGTACAAGAATTATAAGCTAGAAAACCCTAATGAACCTATACGTGCCCTAATTTTGACCCGCGGCTTATTTACTCATTTTCGACCCATTTTAACTCAAACCACTTACCAACTCTTGATTATAATCCTTAATATATGTCCTATAATCAGTAACCAAACATTCCTAATCAAGCTTACATGAAATACAAGCTTGAAAACTCAAGGAAACCCTAATCGAACTCATAATGACCCGCGACCCATTTCTAGCTCATTTTAACCCATTTAAAACTCAAACCATGTGCAAGCACCTCCATGACCAGCTACTTGACCCTCCTAAGCAGCTTACCCACCTGCTTTAGCTTTCCTTTGGTCCAAATTGAAGCCACATGACCCCCTTGATGACTCATTTCAGCCGCGACATCATCTAAGGCCTCCAACACCTCCACTCTAGTTTCTAGACCTCCACACTCATAATCTAGACTTCACACATCATCTACTAGCATATACACATGTCTAAGATCAGACCTTGAAGCTTGCTTAACCTCCTTACCTCCATTCGCCTATAAATAGGAAGCAAAACCCTTCATTCATCTTCATCCCCCACTTCTTCTTTCTATAACCCAATTGAGCAAACATTCTCTGCTCCATATGATCCTAGGATCATCTAAGAAGATCATTCAAGCAAATCTTTGAAGATTTGAAGCCCCGGGAACAAGATACAAGGCGTACGAGTGGAAATACTACCCGAAACGACCCATTTCCACCATTTTTGCTCCTTGAAGCTCAAACCCAGGTTCTAAGGATTATACTTCTGCTCCTACACTCTTATAATGTTCATATGATCATACATAAACTCTTGTTAAATCTCAAAAACATATGTGTTTTACCTTTTTGATCCAAACCGAGCTCATGAAACCCTAATTTTATGTTTTTGCTTAATCTATAAGCTAAAATTGTAAACTATTGTTATAATCTATTCTAATAAGCTTAACTAATGATATTATAACCACTTTATCAAGTCTTGATGGAATTTGAATTAAAAACCTACGCGTTTCCGTTTTAAAACCCTAAATTCGACCTGTTTTGATTTCTAGCTTAACGAATCGTTATTTTAAACTTTCGTTACATTAAATCTTCATATTTTAAATTATATTAATAAGCTATAACCTGAAAATGTCTTTTGGAATGTTAAAATAAGCTTGCATGGCAATTCAGACTTGTTTTGTAAACATTATCCATGCAAGGGGTATATATCGTAACTTTCTGAAACTTATAACTAAAAGGACTAAAAATGTCATTTTACCAAAGTTATAACTATAGGGGTCTATTATGTCACTTCCCAAAGTGCAAGGTTTACTTTGTACATCTTTTAAACTAGAAGGACCAAACTCGTAAAAGTTTAAACTCCAAGGGTATATTTTGCCATTTTTCATTCTCAAGGGTCTAAAATGTAACATTTTGAAAAAGTGAAAATGTGTTCAAAACCTTATAAGACATAACTTTAATTAATGCTTGACGTGCTTATTGTTTCTAGTTATCGAGCAAAACACTTAAACTAATTATTTTGTATCACAATACTAGGGTGGATTCATATAAAGAAAAGTTTCATCTGTATTACTCTGACTGAGTTGTTGGGTTTACGATTTAAAGTGCCCTAGCTCCTCAAACGTTTACTGAATGACCTCTGAATTATGATGGCCCGAACGGTGATACAATAATTCCAAACTTTCCAATCAAACTCATAACTCTTAGAACCAAAGTTCTAGAGTACAATCTTCCTAAGACTTGACATATTTACTCAGGTTGCGTGACGTGGCTGTTTACTATCATTTTGCTATATCAACCTTCCCTGTTAAGATTGTGATAAGGTCGTCAGCTTTCATTTTGGAATATTTATTACAACTACCTATCAGGTGAGATTCATAACCTCGCCTTTACTTATTTACATGTTTTATAAACCCGCGAGGGGGATACATGCTTGTTACAAACTCTTTTACATACTCATTTATCTTATAACAATGTGATTACTTTTCAAAGACTTAGTGAGTTCATAGCCTCACTTTTTAATCTCTTTAATGTTTTATAAACCCGTGAGGGGGATACATGCTATAAATTACGAATACAAGTGTTTTCCAGACTATATGCTATCCTGATATACCATTACAATTAATGTCTAAGTTACTATATGCCAAAAGTCCCTCATTATCATGGACCATTAATCACTTGCGAGTGAACGCGAATATTGTGGATAGATCTATCGGGATTGACGAATCCTGTTTGTGTTAGCCGGATAGGTAACCAAACACACTATATTTGAATTTCATAGGTATATGGCAATTACCTACACCGAGGGCCATTATCTATATATATATATATATATATCACATCAATTTGGGTATATATATACACCAGTCAGTTTGTGTGCCATGAGCTTAGACGCAATAATACATTATAAATGCAATACCATTTTTTCCATGATAATTGTATTCGTTGCAATTATTACAAATAACGGGTGTATAACAACGTAACCCAATATCACACTATAACTATAACACTACTTTTATAACAATTACTTATGATGACTTGTATTCAACTATTACATTTTAAACCTATGAATTTCACTCAGCCATTGTGTTGACATTTTAGCATGTTTATCTCAGGTAATTGAGTAACTTATGGTATGGAGTGGCATGGACTTGAAGATGGCTAAAACTTGTTATCATTCACATTGTAAAACTATGATTTTAAATAAATGATAACGTATCTTTTGAACAACGTCTCTTTTGAGTCATTTTCTATGATTATGACTGTTGTACTGTAAAGTAATACCCCAGATTAGCTTCCGCTGCTATATGTAAAAATGGGGGTGTTACATAACTCTATAACTTATAATGTTGTATTTATATTAAATACATTATACTCATACGACCTATAAATTAATTATGTTGCACTCGAATTTCACGTGACGATTCACTCATTTGATTTATTTAATCAATTCATTCACTAGAGGTGAGTTTATAGCCTTATTTTATACAATTCCGATGATTTACAACTCACGGGGCGAGAAACATGCATTGTTTTACATTTGGACGCAAGTACACTTTTAATCAAATTACAAGTTTACCTAAGTAGCTATAACCCACTATGCCCATGAATCATGAACTGTTAATTACTCGGTGTAAGCGTGAATGTTATAAATAGATCTATTTGGGATTGACATCCCCGCCGTTTGGGTGAGTAACGCTCACTAGTTTCTGCAGTACCAAACTAACGGACGTATACCATGTCGGATTTGGATGTTGCAGGTTGAACATCTACACAGGCACATTATTGGAATTAAATTGCAAGTACATACATGTTGTAGCTTCAGTGTTGTGAGCTTAGTGCATTCGTAATTACTTTTGTAATTTTGTATGTGTTACATTATTGCGCACTTGAAATCTTGTGGTCCTACTTTATACATTACTTAAACCTGTGAATTCACCAACTTTATGTGGCATTTTAAAGCATGTTTTTCTCAGGTTAATAAGAGCATAAGAATGTGGATACATTTGATGCATCATTTTGGAGTCATATTGCAATAGAGATTTAAATGCATTACATTTTGGGGATATTTATTATGTATCAAAATCTTTACTTTTCATGGATGAACAATTCTAACAATGGAGCTTTTGTAACAACATTTCAGTTACATCCAATGTTTAATTTTTAAACGACTCATTTAGATGCCGTTCTCTCATATCTTGTGCTATTGATCTATGAAGTAACACTCCTGGACCCTTATTCCGCTGCGACCCAATTTGGGGGTGTTACAATTGAAAGGTTGAAAGAGGGTGAGTCAATCAATGTACAAGATCTTAAAATCAATTTATATTGGGAATTTGGGAAGTTTACCTCACATGATGGTAAATCACTTGACTCGTACTACTCAAAGTTTTAAAAAATGATGAATGAGCTTGTTAGAAACAAATGTGAAGGCACCAATCATTAAGTGAATGTCCAGTTCTTACTTCAACTTAGACCAGAATGGCAAAGGTTTGTGACACTTGTCAAGCAAAGAGAAGAATTGAAGACTGTCTCATATCACAAACGCTATGCCATCCTGAAGCAACACCAGAATGAAGTAAATGAGATAAGAGCTGAAAAACTAGCACGCACTGCCAATCCACTTGCACTTGTTACTCAACAACAACCAGTTTATCATCCTCAAAACAATCCCATCAACTACAATCAAAGCTCATCAACTAGATTACAAGCTGCTACCAGAAACAGAGGAAAAGTAATTGTCAACTCTCCTCCACCTACATATGACCCATAACCCGAAGTAGTCGCTGATGATGACTCATCGTCAAAGGAGAAGGAGATTGACAAACTCTTGGCTTTAATATCCATGTCTTTCAAGAAAATTTACAAACTTACCAACAACAACCTCAACACTTCATCAAACACCAGGAACACGAATGTTGATAATGCTCCAAGATCTAACAGAGGAACTAGGTATGACAGACAGACTGGGCAGTATGATAATCAGAGGGAAGTTAATGTTGTTGGGGCTAAAGGAAAATGTAGGTACTCAGGTAGTGCAACAGACTGGGATTTAGTGTTTCAACTGCAATGAATTTGGGCATGTAGCAAGGGAATGCAAGAAAGCAAAGAGGTCAAAGGATTCAACTTATCATAAAGAAAAGATGATGCTGTGTAAGAAAGAGGAAGATGGGATTTAGTTGAGTGTAGAACAAGCTGATTGGAGGGATGATACAGATGATGAACCTGGAGATCAGGAATTGGAAGCACATTACATGTACATGGCACATATTCAAGAGGTCATTCTAGATGTTGTTGTCAATTCTGGACCTATCTTTGATGCTGAGTCATTGCAAAAGGTACATAATAGTGATGATGACTATAATGTGTTTGCCAATGAGAGACAACATCCTAAGCAACCTGAATCTATTAATGACGCATATTTGGTGGAACAAAGTTCCTGATTCATCAGATATGAGTAATAATGGAGAAGAGGCTGACCAAGATGATCAAATGTTCCAAAGAAATGTGAATTGCTTGCTTCTTTAATTGATCAAATGAAAATTAAAATTTATGGAAGTAAACAAAACAAGAAAGCTTTAAAATCATTAAACAAATCTTTAAGAGAAGCAAACACGTTCTTACACACTAAGCTTAAGAGGTACCAAGATATTGATTTTGTGAAAAATGTTCATGAGAAATGTGCAACAGTCTATGGTTTACTCGAAGAACATAAAGTCAAATATGAAAAATATTCTAGTGCTTATACTGAGAAAATGTTAAGTTTGAATAAAAAGATTTCAGAGATGGAAAACGAGTTGTCTGCACATAAACGAACAATTTCCACAATTTCATTTCAAAAGGAGGAACATGAAAAGTTTTTCAAAACTCATGAAGATAAAGAAATAGAAGAAGTCATCAGTTTGGAAAATCAAGTCAAAACTTTAAATGATATTGTCTATAAAACCGGTCAGTCAGTTCAAACAATGATTATGCTTAATCGGAATTGTAAAACGAGTTTTGTCAAACCTAAAGTACCTAATCAACAGAAAGCTAAGTGTTGCAATCTAATGTTTTCTGTACTGACAAGGATGTCTTATAATGATAATTCTTGCTTTTAATGCTTTAGTCTTCGAATTCTGATAACCCCGATTCATCTTCCCTGAGAAAGTCGATCAAAGTTAAGTGATTTAATCAAACCTTTTGATTATAAAAACAAGAATAAACTTTACAATTTATTTATTCCTCAACGTGAAAAATCAGCTAAACAAAATTACTTTTCAAATAATTCAAAAGTGATTTATACACCTAAAAAGGATGCACACATAAACGATGTTTTTATAAAGAAAACGATTTTGTTAGAAAAACGAATGGATGAAACACTTTCATGGTCTCAAAAATGTAAAAGTTGTGAAAAAAATAATTTTATCAAACAAGATGTTCAGTCTTTTCATGATGGACTTACATATCGTTTTGAAATCATCAATGACAAATATTAGAACATTCCAGTCAGTCCTCAAATGAAAGAAATCATTGAACAGAAACTGGATATTTTATCACACTTTGAAACAAGATATGGTTAAAGATTTGAAATACTTTAAATCACTCGAACATGAATTCGAATCTCTTCAATCTCAACTTGAGACTCAAAAAACATAGTTTTCAAATGAATTCGATCGACTTTACAGGAAATACTACCATGCTGATCACATAAACTCTATACTTGGTGTGTACAGTAAACTTGATGAACTCACTAATCTGCAATGTAATTATTTGGAAGCATTGGAAAAATGCCAAAGTCTTGAAAGTGAGCTTTCAAAAAGAAATACAAAGTCAAACAGTTTTTTAGCACTTAAGCAACACGCTATTAATCTTGAACATGCTTTACAGCAATGTCAGAAATAGATTAACAATGACAAAGTTTGGAAACAAAATGAATCATCTTCATTTCGAGAACTTAATGTAAAAATTTTAAAATACAAGATTTGAAATCTTAGTTACAAGACAAAAACATTGCAATAAGCGAGTTGAAGAAACTTATTGAGAAAACAAAAGGAAAATCTGTGGAAACTAAGTTTGTAAAACCATCGGTTGTTCGTCAACCAAATGCTTTTAAAAGTAAAATTCAATCAGTATTGGGAAAACCGACTTAATTTTCAAATTCTCTTGAAAGGAAAGATTTTTCAAAGTCAAAGTCGGCTACCTATACTGATGTTTTAAATGATTAACAAAACCAGTTACTCCATAGATTTTACCTTCAAAACGGACAGATAATGTTGTCCAAAAGAAAACAAACGTGATAGCACAAGGAATGTACAAAATGAACATTGGGATCATTCAACCAGGAACACAACAGTTACATCAGGCAATTAGGAAAACTAACAAACGCGTGTCTTTCTCTACGGGAGTAATTTCCACTACTAGTGTTAGCAGACCACAGCTTAAGAGCAATCAATTGGAAGATAGAGTATTGCATAACAATAGTCAAGTGATGAAGAAGAAAGTAGAAGACCACCGTATAAATTTTAGGTTTTCTAAAAATAAAAAAATCTGTAACTGCATGTAATGACAGTTTAAATGCTAAGACCTCGAATGTTAATTTTGTTGTGACTTGTGGAAAATGTATGTTGAATGAAAATCATGATTTTTCATTATATTAATGGCGTGAATTATAGAACTACGAAGCCCATTGCTATGCCTATTAGTACTAGAGAACCTAAGCGAACAGTAAACCAATTTGTTGCAACACCCTTTATGAAAATAGTTGCTTCAGAATCTACTATTCAGAAACCTAGAAGTACATTTAGAAAGCTATACAAGGATGTTAGTAAAACATGTAGTTGGTGGTACTCTAAGATCACACCGCCTGGATACAAATGGAAACCTAAGTCCAAAACAGGGAATGTTATACCAAATATTAATGTGCCTCTAGGAACTGAATCTAGAACTACTAATATTTCAGAACCTAAGACTGTTAGGGGATCCATCTTGTCCAATACTCCATTGTCTTCTAATTCTTTTGCAACTCGTAGAAATAATTAAGTTCATCGTCGATTGTGGGTGCTCAAATCACATGAAAGGAAATCTCAAGCTTCTTGTTAACTTCGTGGAAATTGTTTTAGGTACGGTGCGGTTTGGGAATGATCAATTTGCACCATATCTGAGAAATGGAGATCTGGTTCAAGGAAATGTTACTATCAAAAGGGTTTATTACGTCGAAGGGCTAAATCATAATTTATTTTCTGTCAGTCAATTTTGTGACGCAGATTTGGAAGTTGTGTTTTGGAAATCTACATGTTATGTTCATGATTTGAAAGGCAATGATCTTCTCACAGGCTCTCGTGGATCAGATCTTTACTCAGTCACTCTTTAAGAAACAACTTCTCCTAATCCAATTTACTTAATGGCTAAAGCCACATCGTCTCAAGCATGGTTATGGCATCGTCGTCTCTCACACTTGAACTTCGATACCATCAACTTGCTCTCAAAGAATGATATTGTGTCTGGACTTCCAAAATTAAAATTCGTCAAAGATCATCTTTGTTCTTCTTACGAGTTGGGGAAAGCCAAACGAAAGTCCTTCACGACAAAAACAACCCCAAGCTCAAAAAGACGATTAAAACTCCTTCACATGGACTTATGCGGTCCAATGAGGGTAGAAAGTATAAATGGTAAGAAATATGTTCTTATAATTGTTGATCACTATTCTAGATACACTTAGACTCACTTCTTAAGATCCAAAGACAAAACACCAGAAGTTCTCATCGATTTCCTCAGACTTGTTCAAAGAGGACTTCATGCTCAAGTAAGAACATTGCGGACTAACAAAGGCATGAATTTTTTGAATAAAACTCTTCATGCATATTTTTCTCAAGAAGGTATAGAACACCAAACGTCCACTGCTTGAACACCTGAACAAAACGGCGTTGTTGAAAGACATAACCGCACTCTTGTTGAGGCTACTCGAATAATGCTGAGCGCCGCTAAAATTCATGTGTTCTTCTGAGCTGAAGCAATTGCAACAACATGTTTTACTCAAAACTATTCACTTGTATTACCTCAAAATGAGAAGACACCATACCACATCATAAATGATAGAAAACCTATAGTCAATTCTTTCACATTTTTGGCTCATTGTGCTACATTGTTAAAGATAGTGAAAATCTTGACAAGATGAAAGAAAAAGGCGATGCATGTATTTTTGTGGGCTATTCTGCTTAGTCAAAAGGTTACAGAGTATATAACAAGAGAACAAGAGTGATAGTTGAAACCATTCATGTTAACTTTGACGAATTGCCTCTAATAGTGTCAGATCACGTCAGCTCTGACCCCGCTCCACAATGTCGGGCTACGGTACTTGAACATGACAGTTTAATTCCCAATCCCCAAAGTCATGAAAATGTTCCACTAGCAGATGAAATAGTAACAACATCTTTTAATGAGTTGGATATGCTGTTCAATCCGATGTTCGATGAATATTTCAATGAAACTACTTCAGTTATGTCAAAGTCTTTTGTTGTTCCCACTGCTAATGCATCCGATAAACGTCATCAATCAAACACAACTCCATATAATTCAACAGCCGTTGCTGCATATACAACTCAATTGGATATTCAAACAACACCTAAAATAACAACTCAAGAACCACCTGTCACTGCTACTGAGAACATTGATCAAGCAGAACATGTAATGGTTGACAAGGACGAATTTATCAACATCTTTAGTACACTAGTATACGAAGTGGGAGAGCCATCCTCTCACCATGTTGATCCACCAAACATGCATACATTCTATCAAAGACACCCTCCAAACACCATTGTACAAGAGATCATCCTTTAGAACAAGTCATTAGAAATCCTTCTCAACCAGTCATAACAAGACGACAACTAGAAACAGATGGCGAGATGTATATGTTTGCACTCATAAAGAGTTGCACAAAACCAAAGAACATCAAAGAAGTCATGGCTGATCATGCATGGATAGAAGCAATGCAAGAAGAACTCCATTAGTTTGAACGACTAGATGTCTGGGAATTAGTCGATAGACCATTACGTAAAAATGTCATCAACATGAAATGGCTCTGGAAGAACATACGTGATAAGGAGAATACTGTAATCCGCAACAAAGCTCGTCTTGTCGCTAAAGAATACGGTCAGGCAAAAGGAATTGATTTTGAAGAGTCATTTACACAAGTTTCTCGGTTAGAAGCAGTCAGGATATTCGTTGCGTATGTTGCACACAAGTCATTTCCTATCTATCAGATGGACACCAAGACATCTTTTCTTAAAAGACCTCTGAAGGAAGAATTATATGTCAATCAGCCAGACGAATTTTGTAAACCCACATCATCCTGACAAAGTCTACCGTCTCAAAAAGGCATTAAATGGACTCAAGCAAGCCCCAAGAGCGTGGTACGATGAACTCTTCAACTTCCTGGTATCCAAAGGTTCTATTGATCCAACCTTGTTCAAAACTAAACACGGGGAAGACATATTTCTTGTGCAGATTTATATTGATGATATCATTTTTGGTTCTACGAACCCAAAACTTTTTAAAAAGTTTGAAAAACTGATGCATAACAAGTTTGAAATGTCTATGATGGGGGAGCTGAAATTCTTTCTAGGAATTTAGATTCACCAATCTCCACGTGGTATGTCACACCCCATAAATTTTAAGTCATTATTTTTTTAAACTGTTCCGTTCATTATTTTGACTTTTATACGTTACGTTTAAATTTAACCTAAAAACGAGAAGTTGTCCCGCATAAAACTAAAAAACATCATCGGACGCGTTCCGGCTTCGGACTAAGATTATTATATTTGTTATATGCATTATTTTTTCATTTCAAAGTGTTACATAGGTCACGTACACTTTTGTTTACGATTTCTATGTTTTCGCGTACATTTTGCGTTTTTTACGTTTTTGATATTGGAAATGATGAGTGAACATGTGGGTTGCAACAAAGAGGATGATGGAACTAGAATAGATTCAAGTGTGGTTTTATTGGTTGGTTTAGTAGTGAACGGGATTAGGTAAGTATAGCACTATTGTGAAGTTTGGATAGATTTTTGGAAGCGTTTACGAAAAATAAGGTTGTTGATCCAAATTTATTTTAGGGTTTTGGGAAACTTAGAAATGTTTTCATTAGTCAAGAAAGTAGTTTTCGAATAGCTCGTTTCGTATAGATAGTTTTTCATATATTGAACACTAAAATCGGACTTAAAACGACCGAGTTACGCTCAAATGAAACTTGAAATATTTTTCGGCAAAACAATTTTTATACGATCAGACCAGGAACAAAAATGACCATTTTGACCCCTTTCAAGTCGGTTTTGGCAAAAGTTTAAAACACAAATATGGCCTAAAATGACGTTTCCCTTCCAAAGTCGCGAAAGTTGTGTTAAAAATGCTTTATGATTGAGATAGACCTAGTTTTCGCCAAGTTATTTTCGGACATATATTTTTTATTATTTAAAACGTCTTTCAAGGGGTTTGGTCGTTTAGGTTTCGAAAGCCTTAGAAAATATTAATGTAGTGATTTGATCTTATTAGGAAGGGTTAAGAGTTTTCTAACAATGATAAAGCGATACCGTTGAACGTTACTAAAAATAGTAAGTTAGTACAAATTAGCGAAATAGAAATGAAAAGTAGGCATTTAGGTTTCGTTAGTGCGTTTATGGATTTATGGACTTGACCAATATAGGGGACGATATTAACATCCCGAAACTTAGAACTTTCCGAAAATAGAAAGTTTCCTAAAATAACTTTCTAAAAATAGTAACTTTTCGTAAGAATGTCGTAACGTTTTCATAAACCTAATAAGTTCGTAAAGACACGTTTTGATAACTAAACTAAAGCACAAACACATATGGATGTCTTTTTTTTGTTTATAAACTTTTATACAACGTTCGTTATTTATTTCTCGTTCTAAGGCGCGTCTTATAATTAGGTCGCGGTTAGAGTCTTTGGTTACATTTGTCTCATCGTTGTGTTACTATCTCATCGTTTGCCTAAGGTGAGTTCATAGCCCCACGTTTTACTTGTTTTATATTTACCTTATAACTTTTGGGGTGAGAACATGCTCGTTTACAAACTTGTTTACTCTAATGATTTCAAACTCTTATAAATGTTCGTTTGCAAACTCGGTTACATGATTGATATCACACTTTGTTTTACTTATGGATGCAATTACTTAAAGCCTTTCTTTTAGAAATACGCTGGTTACTTTTACATTGGACACAAATGCTTTACGTTTTTCCCAATCTTGTTTACGTGTTGCC
The DNA here is from genome assembly GCA_026074375.1 of Tanacetum coccineum. Taxonomy (NCBI): domain Eukaryota; kingdom Viridiplantae; phylum Streptophyta; class Magnoliopsida; order Asterales; family Asteraceae; genus Tanacetum; species Tanacetum coccineum. Next base: position 21,580 of record BQNB010000638.1, on the reverse strand, counting down.
TAAGTAAATGTTGAAACTTGTATGCCCGAGTTATCATGAACCGTTAGTTACTTATGATCAGTTGGATTGGTAAGTGAGCGCGAGTGTTGTAAATAGATCTATTAGGACTAATCATCCCCGTCCGTGTAAGTAGCTCTTACATGATCAACGGAGATTCAATACAATGTCGTATTGAATACGGTGAAGCCGCCATGTCGGCACCCGTCAGAGGCAAGTTTTTATTAGGCATTTTGCTGGTTCCATTACATATAGCCTCTGGTATCATGGATTAGTGCAAGTAAATACCTTTTATGTGTAGGTGTGATCTGTTATAACTGTCCATAAAACTTAAGTTTTATAACTTGTGGGTCTACAATGCTTTCGGTTACATAAACGTTTCAAATTGTAGGATTTTACATTATTTAACCAATTAAAAATATCAAGAGTACGCAGCGGAAAGATCAATACACGTATAGAATTACTATTTAACAACCGGATGAAGTGTGTACCTTTAGCAAGAAAAGTTACAACTACTTTTAGCAAATAAAGTTACACCGTCTTCAATATAGCGTTTGTATAACACCTCAAAAAAAACCACCTAAGGATCAATAAGTATTATCCCTCTAAGTTACACACACAAATACGTTCTTAGCAAAAAACGTGCTATACTAGTACTAGTATGTGTTAAACTATCGATCACCGTAGATTGACTATCAACTAAACCAAGTAACCCTTCATGTTCTTGAGGGTCGAACCACAACCAAATGAAAAACCCATTGTAGGTTTTGCTGCGGGGGGGGGGGGGGGGGGGGGGGGGTGGTGGGGGGGAGGGGGTGGTGGGGCGGATGATTCGAAATAGGTAGGGGAAAAAGAAAAACCGAAAACCTAAAAAGGTTTTGATTCGGTCGACTTGGAGAAAGAGCAAGAGAGATTAGGGATTTTAGGGATTGAAGTTATGAGCTCTCAAAGACCCTAAGACCTCCTTATATACTCCTCTCAACTTAGCTGCATGCCAAATCCACACCTCCTCATGTGAGTGGATCTCGACCGACTATAAGGAAAGAGTGGGAAAAACCAAACTTTTCTTTTTTCCTGGTTTTACATATTAGTCCTTTAACTATTAACAACTAATATTTATTCTTGTTAAACTTTTAATGATCGTTTGTTAAACACTAATTAATATATTACATTTATATATTAAAACGTTGCTTCTTTAATATTTAAACGTGTGCGTCCTTTTGGCTTTCGAATAAATTCTGGACATATATAAATTTTTTGTTCATATTCCAAACACAAATTGCTAAATACTTTTCCATTATATTGGTGAGATGAAGCAGTATTCACTAAACTTTTTTATTATTCGTTTTACTTACCTAAAACTTATGAATCACCAACTTTTTCGTTGACGTTTTAAGCATGTTTTTCAGGTGCTTGGCTTTAGGATTCTTGATGTGCTTTGTGGAGTATACGTGCAATTATGATATCATCTTTTAATGACTTTATTATATTTCTTTCATACTCGTTGTCTTTTGAAAACTTAATTATGCTTCCGCAACGTTTAAATTTTTTTTTCTTTTTTTAAATCTTGTTAGACTTATCTATTTTTAATAAATACAATGGTTATAATTTTCAAACGTCATAGTGGGTTCTTTTTTTTTTTCCTTTTGGAAACTCTTGTGTGATGTATTATTATGACGTCACGCCCCCGGACACTCATTCCGTCCAGGCCCCGTCTGGGGGTGTGACAGATTGGTATCAGAGCCAAAGTTATAGAGAACCAGGTAGATATATAGGTCTGAGTCTAGTAACAGTACTGTGATCCTTACGTGCTTTTATGTGTGCCTTATACGTGCTTTTGCTATGGCGTATACGTGAGTATCATTTTGCCTTGAGCATGCGCTATGTTATGGGTTTATCTATGCCTGGTTTATCGTTCTCTGCATTTTATGTTGCTTTGCGTTTATTTTTGCCCTTGAGCTCTATTTTGCTATGAGCTTACGTTTGTCTTGCGTTTATCTTTTCTCTACGGTTACGTTTTCCTTACGTATATTTCCCACCTGTTTATATAGAAGCTGTCTATATAAATACTAAACTTCTTCTTTTTATATTTTTTTTTTTTTTTTTTTTTTTTTTTTATTTTTATTTTTTTTTTTTTTTTTTAGGACATTGTGAGTGGACACAATGGTCCTTAAACTTTCTCAAGACATTGTGAGTGACACAATGGTCTTGTTTACTTCTAAAACATCGTGAATAATTACACTGATCTTTAAAACTTTTTTTGACTTTACATTATATCGTTTGCATAACTTTAAAATTCGTTACAGTCTGCCGACGCATGGTCTATTCCTACTATTCGGATCTCTGAAAATGACTTTGAACACCGTCGCATACTGTTGAAAATTACGTCATCTCGTTTCGTCTCAACATCTCTCTACTTCTTGTAACTCCTAGGAGTATGCCGATTAATTCGCGCACAACTTTAACCCATCACCTCATAACATCCCATTTTTAGAAGCATGACTTTTGAAATTCGACTTATTTCATTTTCTTTACTCCGTTCAATTTTGAAGTAAATACTGACGACAAGACAAGGAATGAGATCCACGAGGATCGAGTGTATTATAACCCAACGAATTGCTAATGCTATCGAAGCTAATACTGTCTATGAGGAAAGAATCCACATGGCTCGCTACTAAATGGATTAGGTTATACGTTAGGAAACCAAGGTGGTAAGGAATGCCAACAACAAAATAAATGACAAAAGGTCGTGAGAGCTTACATTGCTAAACTAAATTTCATGAACGGATGTGTAGGAGAGTTACCCTTCTACAATAATCGTAGTTGCACACATAGGACATGACTTTGAAGTGCAATAACTACAAGAGTGTTGGCCATATGAGTAGAAATTGTAGGACACCCGTATCAATAACGACTTAGAGGCCGCAGTGGCAAATTAGAAATCTGAACCGCGCGAACCATATTTAGGAGGTTAAAACTCGTAGGAACTCTAACCCATCAAAGATAACACTGATACTTAAGGAGAGATTTTTCCTTATCTAGTGAAACCTAAGTAGATTTAGACTGTAATCTCTAAGAGTTTTGCACTAGTACTTTCCTGTGAATTTCGTATATTGTGTGGATTTTCCTAAATCCTTTGTTCAATTTGTGTCATGACGATTTTGTCGGTTACACTTCAATTCTCTATTAAATGTATGTAAGCTACTCCTTGAGTCTGTTACCGTCTTACAACCCATTTCACTATTATTATATAAACTGTCTTACTGTTATAAACTAACTGGATGGTATCCTATGAACTATTTTAGTGTCGTCTTATAAACATAGTTGTTGTCGCGTTATAAACTATTCTACCACCAGTTTACAAACCGTATGCTGATAGCTTCTTGTTTATTTTAACACCTTATAAACTATTTTGATATCATTCTATAAGCCATTTTGTCAACATTTTATAATTATCCTACTATTACCTCATAACTTATCTGACTATCAATTAATGAACTAACTTGTTTCAATCTTATAACCTATTTTATGGTAAATTATAAACTCTTTTAACTACCCCTATTAAAATTACCATTGAATTCATCTTATAAACTATTTCTGTTGTCACCTCATGAATTATCTCAGTTGTTAATTTATAATCTATTTATCGCTGTCAATGTATGAACTATGTCATCATAATCTTTTGACCCAATTCGTGTCTTTTATAAACATTTTACGTTGCCACTTTTATAAATGTTGGGTTGTCAACTCGTAAACCATTTGTTACCATTACATTATAAACCATCACGTAACTTTCTCGTAAACTATTTTGTTATCACCTCATAAAACATTTCCCGATATCTTACAAAATATCTTGTGTCGTTATATAAACTACCTTGTTTTCATTACCACAAACTGTTTTGCTACCTTATAAACTATATCGTTTATACCGTATAAGATTTTTTTACATAACAATAGTTTGACGAAATGAGCATTTATCGTTAGTTCTAAAATTATGCATAGCTCTGTTCACCATTTTATAATTCAAGTAGGACCATGCTATGACTCGGGAGTAAGTCACCATAATTTTTTGTCAAATTACCCTTACTTTCCATCTCTATTTTCTTCTCTTCCTCTACATTGTCAACGAGATTATATTGTACTTGTGTTTTATTAATCTTTTGCTTGCGTATTCATGAGTCGTGTCGGTCACATGTATTCGCATACGTAAGCGTCATAACTAAGTAGCTTTTCTCTAACCTTAGCATATTGAAACACCACAACCTTAACCGAGAGACCAAATCATGCTTTCTGTAGTCATGGAAATTACAGATTGTAGGATGTTAAAATGTAACGAACTTATCTTCCTAATTGGGTTATAACTAAGAGAACTAGGAGATTTCCTTCAATTGACTTACGTTTTAGTCATTTAGAATCACGTGAATTATGAGATTCTTGTACCGGCAAAACCTCTGATGGATTTGAAGTTAAAGACAAGGGACGAAATTATTGCAAGTAAGGAAACTCCAGTCAATTAAACCTCCCTCGCTGAGTTTAGCTCTTTAAATGACATCGTCCCATCTACCGTAGACACTAAGTACACTGTTGAGTTAGCCGCCAGAAAGATCATAGGAGACGATACTATCATTTGAGATTGAACATTGAATTGTCTAAACCATCCATCCAATATAGACTTAATGCCCGTAGAACTTGGTAGTTTTGACGTTATCACCAGTGTAGGTTGGTTGACAAAGTACCACGCCATGATCATATGTGAAAAAAAATATTGTTCGTATCCCCTTAGGTGATGAAACCTTAACGATTCAAAGCAATAGGAGTGATGGATATGCATCGATAGTTACTAGTGAACAAGAGCAATGTTGTTTGATAGGATTGGTACGTTGGAGCGAGTTAACTTAGACTTCTTATGAACGCATAGTTATGTGATGAGAGAAAGGTGTTGACATTATTCGGCGTAGTATGTCGTATGATCAAAGGGATTTATAATAACAATTTCCTCATAGCGGGAAGCTCCAGTATTGTTTGTCAAAAAGAGGGATGGATCCTTCAGGATGTACAATGACTACCGAAAATTTAACAAGCTAACCGTGAAGAACCGTTACCCGTTACCTAGTATAGACGATCTTTTCGATCAACTACGAGGACGTAGCGTCTACTCGAAAATCGACCTAAGGACTAGCTACCACCAACTAGAGTTCGAGAAAAAGATAATTTTCTAAAAAACAAAAAAAAACCCCGGGCGGGCATAACCAACGCACCAGAGGTATTTATGGATCTACAATAATTTAGTTCAAACCTTACTTTAAAGTTCTTTAATTTATTCACCAATTATATCTTATAAAATCATCATACATAATTAATCGATTAACACCTTTTATGATATCTCTTAAAAACTTCATACTAATTAAAATAACTAACCAAACACATATATAAAATTCACCATACCCTATCACAAACAATTACACGTTTTTGTAATTCATACATTCAAATTCTATCCCTCCCCTTATCTCCAACACTTCTAATTCAATCAACTCCACTATAATCATTATAACAAACTAAATCTAAACACTACTAATCACCAAAAAACAAATTATATAAAAACCTCCATAACTCCCCACCTCCCAACAAATTCCTCTCCCTCCTCCTCCTAACCATACCCCACTCCACAATACTTCCAAAAAATCCAAACCAATTACCTCCACAATATTTAACCACACCCCAATCACCATTCAACTATCCCAAAAAATTCTCATTCTACTTTACTACCTCCAAAAACCATCTAAACATCTACTACCCACACTCCCCCCTACTCAAAATTCTCCCACTATAACAATCCAGTGTAATTCCAACACTAACATCTATCTATCCACTCACCACCTTCCATAATCCTCAATTCCCCCCCAAAAAAAACCCACCTACACAAAACCTTACAATCCCACAATCAACACCTCAAACTACATACCTCTATAAGATCAGTCTCAAACATACTACAATATAATCCATCAAGAGTACTGGTGTCCAGTAGTGTCAGTTATGTGTATACGACTGTGCTCATCCAACACAACCCAATAACTCGTGAGAGTATGAAGCATAGCTTAGGAAAATAGTGTAAATAGAATACTCTGTGAGAGATCTCAGAAGAGAGAATCTCCGCTTCTCTTCTAAAGTGTAGCAATCTTTAGAATCTGTGAATAAAAATCCACTATATACCTCTGCTATAATACATTCGACATATATACTCAATACTCAACAAACCCATGGCTTTTGTGACTTTGACTTACACCATATAATACTAAATAAAAAATTATCTGAGATTTGTGTGTGGTCATGTTCGTGAGTCTCTTAGCTTCTATTAACTTGCTATTTTGTAATGAGGGTAATCTTTTTATGATGATTTCTTGTTTTAAATACCATCTACTAGTAAGAACTCTTATTAGATACTGATGTATACTGATATACACGGTGAGAGTTTAAGTGATCCGAAAGTAAAGTTGTGTAGACAGAGTGTCAGAGTGAGTACTCATATGTCTTCATTTTCGTAGGAGCTATAAGAAAAGATCTAAACTTAATCTTTGATTTTAGGACTACTTCTAACGAAATATTTAAGTAATTATTTACACTCTCATCTATTTCTCTCGTGAATGCTAATCGAATTAGAAATTGAGCTATGTCCAATCAACTAAACCCACATCGTTCTTTCTCTGATACTTTTGATTGTACGGCTGCTCTCGCGTCACTCAGCGATGAGAGTAGCTCGCGCGCTGCGAAAGATGATAGTTTTTTTATCTCTTTGGTATGATACATCCTCGTACTTCCTAAGTAAGTTGAATACTTATAGCATGCTCTTTCGTGGATGAGTAGTGTTGTGTGTTGCCGCTGAGTGTAATGATATATGTATCCAGATAGGCACTTGATTCACCCTAATAATTCAGAACGAGTCTTTTGTACGTCTCTTCTAGTAGATCCATGTTGTGTGTAAAGATATCGTATTTATTATTATTTATCGCGTAATGTATGATGATTAGAGCTTTCAATTGATCAGTGCGGCTGCTCAAGTGTATGTATTGGGTATAATACGGTGTATATTTTCATCTATCGCTCATGCATGTGCTGTTGTGGTAGTGTCATGTGTGTTGTGTCGTCTGTATCTTATATAATTAATAATTCTGGGTGTTGTCTCTTGCGAGAGATTAGTATTTAAGGAGTAGATTTTTATTTAATTTATGTAGTTGCCTAGAGAGAGAGAGAAGAAGTTTCAAGATGTTTGTCTAGTCGTTAGTTCTCAGGTTGTAGAGAGGTAGTATCATGTGTGTGCGGTGGAGTGTATGTAGGAAGAGAGAGCTTGTGCAAGAGTGTGGAGTGTATGTTGTTGTTGAATAAGATTATATCGTCCGTGTATGTGTGTGTTATTGTTGGATTTGAGTATAATGAGTCGTCTGGTTGGTTATTGCTCGAGTAGAGAGTCTATTTACAGTGTGTAGCCTCAAATAGAGATGTGTTAATGTTATGGATTTGTAAGGAAGATGTCGACTTGCTCTAGAATATTCGCGTAGAGAGTATTGTGTGTGTGTGTTTATGGGTTGGTAGTGGAGTTGTAGAGGAGTTAGCATGCGCCGCTCTCTAAGAGATTTGTTCATGTTAGTAGGATAGGAGTGTGTGTGGTTTGTTATAATATTAAATCTTTTCTTGGTACAGCAATTCGGTTAACTCAAATCGGATCCGAGGACGAGTTCTTTAAGGGGTGGGTACTTTACAACGGAAATTTTCAGAACTTTAAATTGACTATATTTTTTCCCTTTGACTTTCTTGTGTCTTCCGACTTGACTTTTTTAACGTTTGTTTGACCTCTTTTACTTTCACACTAGTTATAAACGCGATTACTGCGTAACCTGGGTATTTTACGTTTGTATTTATGATTTCCGGTGCGGGTCTACTTCGCATCACATCGATCTATGTAACTTACTGTATTTTAACCCAGGGGCACTCCGCTCTTAATTAAGGAGTTCTGATGCGAATCGGATGAATTAAGATTGATGAGTAAAAATTTTACTTTATACCCTCGTTATTGTATTTTTCTTTTTACTATTTTTCCCTCTTGTATTTTACCATTTACGTCGATTGTATTGTTTACTTTAAAATCCAGGAAGTTTTGTCCCGCGTAAACTAGAAAGAGTCTGTCAACGGACAGCGTTCCGGACTGCGGATCAAAGTTTAGTATATTCTTATTTTATGCATCTATTTTATCATTAACAGTGTATTACTATAGGTTTTACTCACTTACATCTTTAGGTTTTTTTGGTTTACTATTTCTTACGTTTTCGCATACATTTGCATTTTTCAGGTTTTTGATCAACGGAACCCGAAACTCGTAATCTTTTCCGTAAACTTTAGATATTCGTATATCTCGGGATTAGAGGTCTAAAATTTTCATGGGATGTGCCGCCTGCCCCCACCCTGCTACTGCATATTTTATCACTCTATTACACATTAAATTAATGCTAAGGGAATTTTTTTCGCAAGATTTAGCTTCAGTGGCGCCCCTCGCTGTCCATCTCCTTCCTAGTTTTGGCGCTCGTGTTTGGCTCTACCCATTTGGCTCCAAGTTTTTCGCTATTGCTGCTACTCCTCATATTTTTGGCTTCTCAAGATTGTACTCTCAACTCATTTTTAGCGGCTCCAAGCTTAGTATCCGCTGTTCGCCTATTATAAGACTAACATCCGCGCGATATTTTCATCTGTTGTCTCATGTGTGTGTGTGAGATTATAGTTTTTTGGTCAGAATCTACACTTGCATGTATATCTTCTATTGCAGAATTTTTCATTTTGCCTCTTTTACTTTATTTGTAACTTATAACACGGATCCACATAGCACTACACAAACTTGGTGTTAAGTATTGGGTGTTATTTGAGTTGGAACGCCGCTACTCAAATACTTTTAGTACTTGGGATCCTCTTGTTATACACTTATTACTATACACATTAGGTGTTCTCATTCTTTTCAAGACACAAGAAATTTTCTTTCTTCTTTTTCCTTTCCCTCACCACGACACATTATACTACCCTTAATTGGGTTTCCATATCTTTGATTTCTCTCTTTAAGATTCATAGTGTTCCTAGCTATTATTTAAGGAAGACTGAGTGTGGTTTAGATTTGTTTAAGGGTTTTTGTTCAAGATCTTAATTAGCGGTTCTTTCTAATAAATTTGGGGTTTTGCAAGATCTTGGTATATGTTATAGATCTAGTGTTCAATCTTATTTCTTTATCATTTGTAAGCTCTTTCTTGAACCTCCTTTTATTCTTTATTTTCTTATGCTTTGGGTTTTAAATTCCTCTATTGTGTTTGTGCAAGTCTTTTTAAATATAAAAGATGATCATTATGAACTTAGTTTATATTTTTATGGTTTCTTTTGATTTTACATAGTGTTTTGGTTGTATGAGTATGAGTGGACAGGTGTGTCGCAAACAAGATGGTGATGAGATTAGAGTAGTTTTAGATGATGGTTTTGATGGTGGTGTTAGTAGTGAATGGAGATATGGTGTTGAGATTGAGAGTTATTGTGAAGTTTGGATGGATTTTAGAAGCGTTTAGAAAAATAAGTTGCTGCTCCGAATTTGTTTTTGGTTTTGGGAGCGACTTAAAAATATTTTTCATGGTCAAGAAAGTTGTTGTTTGGATAGCTCATGTTTATCGTGATAGATTAGTTTTCGCATATATTGAAAGAGACACTGTAAAGATCAAGAGACTTTCAAACGACCGAGTTACGCTCAAATGAATATCTTGGAATCAGTTTGTTCGGCTATAAAGTATTATGATTTAGTTATTTAAACTCGCGATTAGATCAGCTAAACAAAACAATGAACATTTTGACCCCGTTATCGAATCCGTTTCTCGGCACAAAGGTGTTAAAGCACAGAACATGGTCCGTAAAGTTTACGTGTGTTGTGTGTCAACTACTTTCCAAAGTATCTGCGAAAGTTGTGTTGTAAGAATAATGCTTTTATGATGTGAGAGGAGACGCTTTTGATTTTTTATCGTGTTTAATGTGAGGTTTTCGGAGAGATGCATTGTTTGAGTGTTTTAATATATATTAAAATTATATGTTTTCAACGGGTTTGGTGCCGCGTTTAGGTTGATGCGCACCTATGAAAATATATGTGTAATGTAGTGATTTGATCTTATTTAGACAGAAGGGTTAGGAGTTGTTGATGTGAAGATTGTAAAGCGCGTAGCGTAAGTTGAGATCGTCATTACTAGGAGAGAGAACTATAGTAAGTTAGTGAGCGCGCAAATGTGGAGGAGAATAGAAGGTGAAAAGTAGGGTTTAGGTTTCGTTAGTGCGTTTTATGGAATTGTGGACTTGACCTCAAATACTAGGGGACGGTATTAACTCCGAACTTAGAACTTTAAGAAATAGAAAGTTTCCTAAAATAGGTAACTTTTAGGAAATAGTAAACTATTCGTGAAGAACGTGTAACGTTTCCATAAACACTAATAACGTCGTAAGACGCACGTTTGTACTATCTATAAAGCACAAACGCACATATGTGGATGTCTTTTTTCGTTTATCAACTTTATACCAACGTTGTTATTTATTTCCCCGTTTAAGGCGACGTCTGTAGAATTAGTCGCGGTTAGAGATGTTGGTTACATTTGTCTGCTTCGTTGTGTTACTATCTCATCGTTTGACTAGGTGAGTTCATAGCACACGTTTTACGCGCTTGTTTTATATTTACCTTATAACATTTTAGGGTGAGAACCATGCCGTTTACTCAAACTTGTGTACTCTAATGATTATAAACTCCTTATAATGTTCGTTTTTGCAAACTCGGTTACATGATTGATATCACATTTTGTTTTACTTATGGATGCAATTACTTAAAGCTTTCTTTAGGAAATTACACTGGTTACTTTTTTCATTTAGACAAAATTGCTTTACGTTTTTCCTAAATCCTGTTACGTGTTGCCTAAGTAAATGTTGTTAAACTTGATAAGGGCCCTGATGTTATATCGAGAACGGTTAGGTTATAGTATATGATGCTAGTGTTTGTGATTGTGCTGAAGTTGTGAGTTCGTCGATTGAAGTTTGTGTTGTTTTAGAAATGAGATCGTATTGGGATTTAAATTCGAGAAGTCCTGTTGTGTAATAGTGAGCTTTATTTTATGAGTATGGATCAGATACGGATCGCCGTTGATACGCGCGAGTGCTTTCGAGTGACACGGTGAATCGCTCATGTTGGTGACCGATGTCTAGCAAGGCTCATTAGTGTATTATTAAGCATTTTGCATGCTTTCTATGACATTTAGCCTCTGTATCATGAGTTTAGTGCAAAGTAAATACCTTTTATGGGAAGTTGTATCTCGTTATACACTATCCATAAGGTTTTATAACTTGTGCGTCTACAATGCTTTCGGTCAAACTTTTCAACATGTGTAGGGATTTTAATCTATTTAAACCATTTAACTACATATCGCGAGGACGCGCGGAAGATCAAACACGTATAGAACTTATAATTAACAAGGGATTGAAGATGTGTACCTTTTAGCAAGAAATGTTACACTGCTTTTAGCAATAAAAGTTACACACGTCTATCAAATATACGGTGTGTATAAACACCACACAAAAACTACTAAGGATCAAAAGAATAATCCCTCTAAGTTTACACACATAATACGTTCTTAGCAAACAACGTGTATGCTAGTACTAGTACTGTTTAACCAAATGATCACCGTAGATTGACTATCAACTAAACCAAGTAACCCTTCATGTTCTTGAGGGTCGAACCACAACCAAACGAAAAACCAATTGTAGGTTTGCTGCCGATCGAATAGGAGGGGAAAAAGAAAACCGAAAACCTTAAAAGGTTTTGATTCGGTCGACTAGGAGAAAGAGCAAGAGAGATTAGGGATTTTAGGGATTAAAGTTATGAGCTCTCAAGGACCTTAAGACCTCATTATATACTCCTCTCAACTTTGCTTGTAAGCAAAATCCCTCACCTCCTCATGAGGAGGTGGTTCGACCGACTATAAGGAAAGAGTAGGAAAATCAAACTTCCTTATTTTTCTCTGTTTTGCATATTAGTCCTTTTAACTATTAACAACTAAGTAATTATCATTGTAAAACTTTTAATGATCATTGTTAAAACAACTATATTTATCTATTTACATTAATATATTAAATGTTATGTTACATGATTAACGTCGTCGCGTGGGTTCCCCCTTAGGCTCGAATAAATTCCGGACATATATAATTTATATTTGTTCATATTCCAACAGCTCCCACTTGGACATGTATAAATTATATAATAACATTGGTAAGCGTCTAGCAACACGCCAATGCTCCCAGAAATATCCGAGTGTGGTTTCATAAAGACACGGATAAATGATTTATGAATTTAGAATCCCTTTATTTTCGATGCCGTGTTAAAAATGGATATGGATTAATGTCATTCTATTATTTAACTATTCTGTTTATAGTATATGTAACTAATCAAGATTACCAAAAATCAATGAGACATATCTACATGAGTTTTCGGGTACGGCCATACACACATCTGATTAATTCTACGAGGGGCCCAGTGGCATCATTCTTCAACTATTGAAGGAACAAATTCTATATTGACTACAAGTGTCAAGTCATCATGTTTCAAAATCACTTCTGAAATAGCCCTTATTAGTTATCCATTTTTCAGGATAACTTAGACTAGATCAAGAAGGATTATCCACATATGCAAGACCTACTTGCATCTCAAGTCTAAGGATTTTGTAAATAAAATCACTTACAAGATTTACTCCATCCGTATGAAGACGATCCATAAAGTGATATTTTATGTTGGGGCAAATCAAAATATTTCATCTTATGATACCAATCGTGAGTTGGTGGGACATATCCTTAATATATAAAATATCACAAATCCTTATGAATTGTCTTAATTTGACAATATTCTCCATATTGTAATATGAACAATTGAATTAATTTAGATAATAAATATATTATTCATGATTTAAACATGCACATAATAGGACACAATTTAAGATAAAAATTAAACAAAATACCAAGTATCATTATCATAAAATACAATATGTTAAAACACCCCTTATCCACATTACATAACACCAGTTCTACATGAAACTACTAGCCTAAACGGATGTCCCATGCTTTTAGCATGTTTGAGTATCTTTTCCTGTCAAAAAGCCTTCATAAAAGGATTTGCTAGATTGTCATCTGTGTGAACTTTAAGAAGGTTACTTCTATGGTAGTGTCTGGCGCCCATCTGAACCCCCGGTTCGTTGGCGATAAGAAGTGCGGTTGAATTGTCACAAAACATCTTAATTGGTTCATTTATTGTTGGTACTATACCAAGCCCTAAAATAAACTTTCTAATCCAAACAACTTCCATCTCTGCTTCTGAAGCAGCTATGTAATTCAGCTTATGTAGCAGGCTTTGCAGTAGTACTTTACTTGGAGCTTTTCTAGTCTACTGCGCTTCCGTTCAAAATGAAAACGTATCCTGTTAGAGATTTCATATCATCTATATCGGTCTTAAATCCATGCATTACAATAGCGAGCAATAACTCGAGTTCAACTTTCTGGATTTTCCACATTAAAAAAAGAACATATCTTTAGTATTTCTGAAATACTTAAGATTATTTTCACACCTGTCCAGTGACTTCTCACAAGGATATTCATTGAAACTGGCTTGTAACTTACTTGTGCACGAATGCAACATAGTCTTGTGTCATCTTATCACATACATATGGATCGACCGAACAACGAAGCATAAGGCAACATTTGCATGTGCTTAACCTCTTTAGGTGTGAAAGCAACTTGTGTTTTGTTCAGTTCAAGTCTTTCTTTGCAGGGTTCATGACGCACGTGTGGAATTAATCCATTTTATAAATCTCTTTATGATATTATCCCATGTAGCATTTTGACCAGTACAATCAATCGCTTTGACAAATCTCTGTAGATTTTAGATTACAAGAATAAATGCTGCTTCCCCAAATCTTTCTATAGCAATAACCATTTCCAAGATAATCCTTTACACTTGTAAACTTGAATGTGAATTTCCCATGATGATTAAGTATCAACTTACAGGATGTGGAATGTAACATTGACTCCCACTGACTTTTGATCATACACACTCGGCTCATCAAGATTTTGATCTAAACTAAACCTTTTTGATTTCTTATAAAATCTTTTATTTCAGCTTCTTCATGCTCTTTACTTAAAGTTACCATAATGGATCTTTGAAGCTTGCGTAACTCGCTTTTCTGGTATGATTTAGTTCAAAAAACTTTAAGTTATTGTACCAGATATAAATGTTCTTCATCTCAAGGTAACCATTTAAGAAGGCAGGTTTTGACATCTATTTTGCCATATTCTGCATGAATCATAGAATTGCGCTATAGATTTGAGACTTTAATAGCTCTATTGTCAGCGAAACACGGGTGAGATAGTTTCTATTCTAATCAACCGTAGATTTGAGTATAACCCTTTGCTTACAAGAGAGTTTATAGGTGTTGTACAATACTATCCATGTCAGTTCTTTTTCCTTAAAAATCCAGATCTTACTCTCGCCAATACAGTATATTACAGCTTCAGAAGGAAGATCGACGTTAGATGGATCCACCAGATTAGTAAACTCATATTGTCCTATCTTGTAATTGTATGTTTCGCATTCCATTAATCGATCCCACTTAGTCGATTCAGGAATCTAACATTGCAGATTTATAGCTAGTGGGTTCATTAAGATCCCCTAGACTATGCTCCTCCGCTTCTACATTTAGACATAAACGATTTGGAGCTCGATGTGTCCTTTCTGGACCTACGAATCAGAATCACTTCCTCTTGAGGTGGTTCAAAACTTCACCTCCATAAGAATTTGGTAGTGATCAGAGGTGATGTATTCTTATCTTCGAATTTCGTCAACGATCCATGGCCGTCCATTGATTCTTGCAGTTATGAGATTTTTTCAATGACTCAGCTACCTACGCACACAACTCTTTTGTTTTCAGGTGGGAATTATAAAATAGGAACCCATTGTTTCTTTGGTATCATAAAAGATACACATTTAACAATCTTTGTTGGAGTTTTTCAGGCCGTATACCGCTTTACAAGCGCCATCACCTCCTCCAGACCTTTAAGTAAGACAGAATTTAGGAACTTTTCCAGCAAAACGATAATTTCATATGTAGTCCTTTAATAAAGACCTCTTCTATTGGATGGAACACTTATTTAAGAGATGCAGTATTGTTAGACTCTAAAGCATAATCCCAAAAGGATATTGCCAGAGTTGTAAGATTCATCATTGATTCGAACCAGTCTAACAAAGTACAAATTTCTCCTTTCAGATCCACGCTATTATGTGTGGTGTGGTAAGAATAAGTTATGTTAGTGGACAATTCCTAATGCTTTAGATGAATCTTTAAACTTCTTGGTTATGTATTCAACACTCGATCTGATACGAGAGCTTGATTGGTCTTACCCGAGCTGATTTTCCACTTCATTTTTTAAATCTTCTTTAGAAACGTTTCAAAGCACTCATGTTTATGTTTAAGACAGATAAACAATTAACCATAACGACTACTTAATCGCATTCTGTGAATGTAAATGAAGTAGCTAGCCACCTTCGTCTTGAACACATGTCTAAGTGAACACACACCTCAGTATGTATTTTTCCAAGGAAGATCAGTCGCATTTTCAGGACGAACTGAGGAAATCAATTTCACCTTGTCATCTAACCTGATTAAGAAAAGATATGCATTGATCAAATAGAATTCATCATTTGTTGATTTTAAAAAGCCCTTCATGTTGCAGCTTTTTCAATAACGTTTCTTATCTTTATTTGAGCATGACAGGCAGTGAGAATAGATAAGATGGTTCTCGACAGATAGAACTATTGTAGTTGTTTTGTCTCTCTCGTTTGTAGTGCTATATACATTATAAATAGATTAACATTTGGTACAAGATCATGCATATCAACTTTCATTAAATATACCAACGTACTGGGAATAGCATTAATATAAAACACATTGTCTCTTAGGAAATTGATAATTTCCAAAATCGTAAACACTGGACACATTCGTTTTTACCAAACGGTGAAATGAAACAACTACAGCACTCTATGTTATAGGAAGGTTCATAATGACAATTTGTCTAAACAAATCACAAGGCCAATAGGCAAAACTAAGTCATAACTTCCTATAGCTTCTACTTGTGCACGAAACACCATTGCCAGTACAAATAAGTGCTCCTTGTTTATAGTTTCCTTGCTGTTCTAATCCATGTTTTTGTAATACATTACGTGAGTAACTACAACCAGTGTCATACACCCAGGATTTATCTAGTGAAAGCAAATAATTCTATTATGAATATACCTGAAGAAACTGCTCTCAAAGCCAACTTGCTTCTTGTGTCATTACACACCTCAGAAGTATAGACATGACAGTTCGTCCTTCCAATGACTCCTCACTCCTTGAGCGGGGGGCAGGTGTCATCTCCTTCAGATGGATGCTTCTTTAGCGAATGGTTTAGGATTTTTAGGCTTATGGTGATATAACTTGTTTATCCTTTCCCTTGATCTTAGCTATATACTTGCCTTTAGCTTTAAGCGATTCTTATTGTGCCCTTTTTTTTGGATTGGACACACTTTAATCAATCATGTCTTGTGTTGTTTCAGCCTTTCTTGGTAAACTTTTTCTATACTCAATGAGACATAGCATGTAGTTCACCAAATCGTTCTTCTCCATGTTATGATATTTAATTTCTTACTCAAATCCAGCATATCTTTAGTAAGGCCATTTTAAGTTAAGACTTACTATAAGATCTGTAGTAGCATATAACAAAGATCGTTACTGATTACGCGCTACCACTGATCCATTCTTCTGTTGAGAGATGCAACTAAACTGGTTTACCCTCTCCTTGTTTTGCAAGCATGGAAAAGTTTGGATTGGGTCAAACACCTCTCCACTCTAGCTTGTTTTCTCAAGTACCTATATGATTTATGCTCTTTTATCTTGTCTATGGTGAGGGGTTTTAAATGTTATGAAGATCAGGAGTCATACTCGACGTATTTGACAGCACCTCATTATATGCTTCATAAATGAAATTCCATTTGTGACTAAACACTTGTGCTCTGGGAATCTGACGAATCGAGACCACGGGTAATGGCTGTTCAAGTCATACATTTTCTTTTCAATTCTCAAGACTACTTAAGTTGACGAGAACCAGTCATTGAAATTATTTCCAGATAAAGTTTTTCCTCTCTTCAATCATCGACCTGAAAGCACGAATGGTTTAGTTTTGATGCGGTTCAATGGCCATGTCTGACTCTCAAACGCATAGTTACATGTGCTGTAAAGAATTAGTTTTTTCGATGAAACTTCTTGAAAGTGAAATAGTAACTACCCATGTTTAATAAATAGAGAGAGAGCGCATGTTTTAATTTCTAAAGACTAGGATCCTACTTGTACGTTGCCTCTACTCACATCAGTTGGATCTGCTAGTGATGGTGTACTCAAAGGATTAATTGAGATAATAATTGTCACGTAAATTCTTGAACCATATTAGGACTACTTTATTACAATAATATTCTAGTAAGCATGTTTTATCCCATCTATGCCTCGATCTAAGGTCTCACCAATAAACCGATTAAGTCGTCCAATCAAAAACCGTGATTGTGTAACACTAACGTCTCAAAAAAAGTGTACAATCACCTTGGGATTACGATCTACATATGTCTCACGCATAGTAAAAAGCATCATTACAAGTGTTTTACGATTTGGATGGCAATAACTTAGTTAGAATTCTTTTTTTTGATATTTTAGTATATTATTTGTCGTGATTAAATATGCTACGAAGATAGCCGTTACTGGCATGCATACATTTCTTATCTAGATTTTAATAAAACTTTACTCAATTAGTTTTTATTTACAGGTATCACATATTTTCTATAAATCTAATGTATAATTAGGTGTTACACTTTTTAAATTGACAGGGGAAATTTTGCAACGTGTGTTCAAATATAAAGAAGATTATGATTTAATAACAGGAAAAAGATTAAAAATGGTGAAAAACGTGTACAAAGAAGCATGCAAAACAACTTTGTAGCACTAATTTAAAAAAAAACTTTAATAATGACACTGTAGTGACATGCCATGGTTCACGGTAACTCCAATCGAACGCACAAAGAAGCGAAGAATCAGGTCAGCGCGAAGCATATTAAAAACCTGAGTTCTTTAGGAAAATCCTCCTTAAACTTCTCTTATAGTTTGTTCTAGTGGATGAGCCGTACTTCCCATGAGTCCATAGCGTCCAGTTTTAACCATTCAAAATAAAACTTTTAATTTGGAAAACACTTTATGAACTATAAATAGTCCATAATAAATCTGATTTCATAATAATTAGTCATGTTTATATTTATTTCGGAAAACCCCTTTTTATTTTGTCACATGTCCAATACTTAAAATAAAAAACATATAAAACATTAAAATAAACACATAACAATTATAAATAACAACACTTAACAATTCTATTCTCTGCAATATTTTATAATGAATCAGTAATTATTCTAATAAATAAAACATATATGTATTCAACATATAGGACTTCTTTATACCTTATAACCCGCTGGCCACATTACTCATGCGATGTAATCGATGCGTAAGTCTTAGACAATACAATACCAGCATAGCACGATAAGAGAATCTAACTTGTAGGCCCATTAAGGATACAATTGCCAAGGTCTTCCTTAGCTTTAAAGTCAGAGGATCTCGAACCCTACATATATTTAATGTCAATGTTTTAAAACTTCTTTGATCTAGTCTTATTTTGCATAAATTCATTAATAATTTAACAAGATTAATATCACATATCACTCATGATAAATTGCATGTTTTATCATGAGATGTCTGAATTAACATATTAATTTAAACATAAACAACAGATTAATTTACAATTAAACCACATCAAGTTTTATTTTTATAAAATTGCATACAAGCCTATAATTCATTCTAATATATATTTTTAACGAATAAAAATTGAAAAACCTGATGCACATAGATGAATCTGATGCATAAAATGCTATAGGCTTAAAAAATCAATGTCAAGTAACCCTAATTTTGTCAGAGAATTTTTATTTCTGTGTAATCATACAAAATTATATACGATGGCTCGTGGATGACACTGTAGGGATTTTACATCAATTTACATATAAACATATCAGAGTACGCCAGCGGGAAAGTATCAAAACACGTAAAGAATTTTAGTTAACAATTGGATTGATGTGTATACCTTTTAGCAAGAACGTTACACTGACTTTTAGAATAAACATATACAAGTCTTCAATATACGCTTGTGTTACACTACGCAAACAACCAAGGATCAAATAATATTCCTTTAAGTTTAACACACACAATTCGTTTCCTTAGCAAAAAACAATGTATGCTAGACTAGTAATCTGTGTTTAAACCTCAAATAGCGAAATCACCTTAGATGGACTATCAAACTTAACAATTACCCTTCGCGGTTCTTGCAGGGTCGTAACTCACAACCAAATGATAAACCCACTTTGGGTTTGCTGTCCGACGACAATATATAATAGGCAAGGGGGGGGGCGGAAAGAAAAACCGAAAAAACTCTTAAGAATTTCCATGTTTACGTGTTGCTTAAGTAGAATTGAAACTTGTATGCCTGAGTTATCATGAACCGTTAGTTACTTATGATCAGTTGGATTGGTAAGTAAGCGCGAGTGTTGTAAATAGATCTATTAGGACTAATCATCCCCGTCTGGGTAAGTAGCTCTTACTAGTTCGAGTTTTCCAAGAACAAACGGACGTATACCATGTCGAGTGATACGGTGAAGCGCCATGATGGCACCCGTCAGGGCAAGTTTATTAAGCATTATGCATGCTTCCATTACATTTAGCCTCGGTGTCATGAGCTTAGTGCAACGTAAATACCTTTTATGTGAAGTTGTATCTGTTATAACTGTCACATACGTTTTATAACTTGTGGTCCACACTGCTTTCGTTGAACGTTTCAAATTTGCTAAATACTTTTCATAATACTGTGAGTGAAGCAGTATTCACTAAACGTTTTGATTCTCGCAAATGCTTTACTTAAACCTATGAATTCACCAACTTTATGTTGACGTTTTTAAGCATGTTTTTCAGGTGCTTAGCTTTGGACTTCTCTGATGTGCTATGTGGAATCTACGTGCAATATGATATCATCTTTCAAGACTTTATTATTATTCATACTCGTTGTCTTTTGAAAACTTAATTATGCTTCCGCAATGTTTTAAATTTCATTTCAAATCTTATAAGACTTATCCATTTTTATATTAAATACAACGAGTTATGATTTTTAAAACGTCCATTAGTGGTCGTTCCCTTGATATTGAGTGATGTATATTATGACGTCATACCCCCAGACACGTGTTTCCGTCCAGGCCCCGTATGGGGGTGTGACATGGTATCTTTATAAAGCAAGCTAAGTATGCTCAAGAAATACTTATAAAGCATGGTATGATCTCATGTGATAGCATTGGTACACCAATGGCTACTAAACCCCTAGATGCTGACCTGAGTGATACACCCGTTGACCAAATGAAATATCGTAGCATGGTCGGGGCATTCAAGTACTTAACAGCAAGTAGACCAGATATTGTACATGCAACATGTTATTGTGCTCGTTATCAAGCGAGACCAACTGAAAAGCACCTCAAGGAGGTTAAACGGATCTTTCGGTACCTTAAGAATACCAATCACATAGGACTCTGGTATCCGAAGTACATCGGTTTCGAACTAACTGTTTTTACAGATTTAGATCACGCGGGATGTCTTGACACACGCAAAAACACATCTGGAGGAATACAATTTCTAGGAGATGATAAGCTAGTCAGCTGGTCGTCCAAGAAGCAGGACTGCATTTCAACGTCAACAGCAGAAGCCGAGTATGTGTCTTTATCTGCGTGTTGTGCTTAAGTTCTCTGGATGCGAACTCAGTTCACAGATTATGGCTTTCACTTGACAAAATACCCATGTATTGTTATTCTAAGGCAACCATAGCCATCTCGTACAATCTAGTCCAACACTCTCGCACGAAGCACATTAATGTCAGATATCACTTTATCAAGGAACAAGTTGAAAGGGGTATTGTAGAATTATTCTTTGTCAGAACTAAATACTAGTTAGCTAACCTGTTTACTTAAGCTCTATCGGAAGATTGGTTTAAGTATCTCGTCAAACGACTCGATATGAGATGTTTGACTCCAGTAGAACTGGAGGCTCTGGTAAATGAATATGCTTGAACAATCAAACATCGAACTTGTATATAATTATTAAAAAACAAATAATATAAAACCAAGAAAAAGAATTTACAAAAATATAAAACCTTTCAAAAAGAAAATACAAAATCGAAAATTTTCAAAAATACCAAAAATAATCTTCTCGACATGTCTCTTGGAATCGATAACATTTACGTACCTAGAAATGTCGGTTAACATTGACACGGGTGTATAAATGAAGTTCGAGCAAGAGTTTAAACGATTTAAAACATGTCATTTCTATTTTTTTCTCAT